>JAULBW010067458.1:0-37763 GCA_032358265.1 Vaucheria bursata
GGCCGCCAACTTCGCCGGGTTCGTATGGCTCGCGGCCCTTCTCAGGGATCTAGCCTGAATGTCCGTAGACTCTAGCGCAACCCATCGCCCCACGCCGCCCCGGTCCAGCGGAACGCTGGGTTAGAATTCGCCTAGGATTTGCTTGTCGGCTCGTTTGCAGAGGTAGGTGAGGAGGGTCTGCGAGAGGGAGTTCGAGATGAACCGGACCGAGCCGTCGCAGAGGGTCACGTTCGCGCCGCCGGTGTGGGCGCTGCCGATCGCGTTGATCCGCATGTCCTGGTAGACGTACCAGGCTGACTGCGACGTCGGGGCGCCCGGCTGGCCCATCTTGAACGGGGTCATGTAGCCGACGGGAGCGAACGCTCCGCACATGATGTCCTGCAGGCCGTTGTCCCCGCCGGCCGGGTAGTACCACGACCAGTCCTTGAGGAGCGAGTTGCTGTTCCAGGCGACGAACGTGTCGAAGTTGTCGTCCGTCAGGTAGTGCTCGCCGAAGGCGATCGTATTCGTGGTTCCGTCGGTGACTTCTGCGATGGCGACCGCGGTCCCGAGTGGGGCGGTCGAAGCCTGCCGGGCGGCCGGTCCGACGCACATGAACACGCCGTCATTGGTGGCGGAGGTGGCGAAGACGGGACGCGAGCCGCCGTTCAGCCGGTAGGAGGTCTTGGCGTACTGGTACTGGCCGTTGTAGACGGCAAGGCCCTGCGCGCCGGGATCGCTGGGACAGAGGTAGATCGAGACCGGGACGGCGGCCTTCACCCGCGGGCTGGAGGCGGCGACCCGGTTATTGATCGGAATGCTCGAGTCGAACGTGTTCCAGAGTGCCGTCTGATCGATGAACGGCATGATGTAGTAGAAGGCGGAGTGCCCCTGATACGTCCCTTTGATGTTCTCCTGCGTGAAGCCCATCGGGAACGTGCCGTGCGTGTCGTGGTAGTTGTGGACGGCGAGGCCGAGCTGCTTCATGTGGTTCTGGCACTGAGCGCGGCGGGCCCCTTCACGGGCCTGCTGAACGGCGGGGAGCAGAATGGAGACGAGGACGCCGATGATGGCGATCACGACCAGCAGCTCGACCAGCGTAAATCCTCTTTTCACAGTCATCGCAGGTTCCTTCGGAAAGCAGGCCGGGGGGCGGGAGCGGGGACCGGGACGGCGGGCGGGGCGGTTCCTGGGTCAGGGGATGTCCGGAGTCCCGCCGACGGGACGCGACGTTGCGTCCGTCGGCTTGTCAGGTCTCAGCGGCAATCAATGTCGCCTTAGGGATGAGCCTCCCGATCTTCCTTCAAAGTTCATGCAGCTTTCGCGGCCTCTTGTTCCACTTCCGCGGCGATGCAGAGACTCGTCTCGATGCATCAGAACGCGTGGCAATGTGCCGCAGCGTTCTTCCGGATCCGTGGACGCCGAATGCGAATTTTCCGTGATCAATGGGAAGAACTGCCCAACACCGGACATTGAACGGCGTGTCGGTGTCGCGCCGGCGAGGGAGCTCTTGAGAGGCGTCCTCGGCGGCCGGTCCGACGATCGTTGGACCGGTGGTGTGTGATCTCGATCGCGCGGTCGAGCACGAGTCGGATCGCGGGCGGTCTTAGTTTTTGTCAGGAACCTTGTGATGGAGAGCACGACTCCCCCTGCCAACGACTCGCAGCAGGAAGAGTTCAGCCGGCTCGTCGCGTCGGTCGCACAGCGGCTGCGCCATTTTCTGCTGTCGCTGACGTGCAACGCGGACGACGCGGAAGATGTCCTCCAGGACTCCTATGAGGTCGCCTGGCGGCGGTTCAGCGACTTCCAGGAAGGGACGAACTTCTATCACTGGATCTCGCGGATCGCCTTCAATCAGGCGCGGAACTTCAATCGTCGCCGCCGCCGGCATCGCGGGCTGGGGCTGAGCGACGAGGTGCTGGCGAGCCTGGCCAAGACGAACTCGGGTTACAGCGAGTTCCTGGAGATCCGCCAGGAGCTCCTGCAGCAGTGCCTGCAGAAAATGAAGCCGATCGACCGGGCGTTTCTGTTCGATTCTTACCGTGGTGAAGGGCTGAAGTCGGATCTGGCGGAGCGATACGGGATTCGCAGTGACCTCCTGTACAAGAAACTGTTCCGGCTTCGTTTGAAGTTGTACGAGTGCGTGAACCTCGCGCTCGGAAGAAAGAATCGCCATTCATGACTGCGCCCTCTTCCGATGTTCATCAGCGACTCCTGGAGCTGTCGGAGCAGGCCTGCAACGGCACGCTCGGGGCGGAAGACTACATCCAGCTGGATGCGATGCTCTCCGCGAGTCATCGCAACCAGCTCGTCTATCTCGAGTACCTCCACCTCTATTCGGAGCTCGAGACCCTCGCGAAGGGGGAAGACCGCCCGGCGGTCAAAGTCCTCGAGCGGCGGCGGGGGGCGGGGCTGGTCAAAGCGGTCCTCGTCGGGCTGTCGGTCTGCCTGTCGTGGGGATTGGCCCTGTGGGGGATGTCGTATCTGGCCACGAAGAAGCCGGTCGCCCGGCAGGAGGTCGTCCAGTCGAAGGAGGTTCCTCCTCTGTGGCTGGCGCGGGTCCACCGGTTCTCAGGGAATGCGGCGTGGAAGGTCGATGGCCACGACAAGGGGAGCCATGTCTTTCAGCGTCAGTCGCTGGTGATCCGCGACGGGTGCTTGGAGCTCGACTTCCGCAACGGGACGAAGCTGTCGGCTGAGGGGCCGACGGAACTCGTGATCCACGACGACCTGCGGGTCAGCCTGGTGCGGGGGACCGTCCGGGCGACGCTGGCCGATGGGGTCTCCGGGTTCCGGGTCGAGACCGGGACGATGGAGATCGTCGACCGGGGGACCCAGTTCTACGTGCAGCTCGACAAGGATGGCGTGACGACCTCCTACGTCAGCGACGGCGTGTGCGACATTCGGGATCGAGGGGGCAACACGTCCATGACGCCGTATCGAAAACTGGTCGCCGGAGAGTGCGCGCTGGTGGACCATGAGCAGAAGCTGGTGCTGCTCAGCGCCGAGCAGTCTCGAAAATTCTCGGAGCAGATGGTCTCCGCGTTCCTCTCCTATGACATGCAGATCGAGCGGACCTCGCCGTCGGTCTGCGTGATCTCCCCGCCTGAGGGGCTGCTCGACCATCTCGTCTCGTCGGCGAACCGTCCGGTCTATCTGATTCCGGAGCAGCGGAACGTCGTGCTGCAGGGAGATCTGGTTCTTCCTGGCGGAAGCGGCGGGAAGCCGGTCCTGCTCCGGGCGGGGACGTCGGTCGACAGCTTTCTGGTTCACAGCGCGTTCGGGCCGGACCTTCCCGCGGGGGCCTCCGACAAACTGCTGCGGGAGACGCGGACCGCCGGGGAGATCGTCTTCGAGCATGAGATCCTCGCGGTGTTAAGCGATCACGAGCATCTCGTTCAAACGGATGGGGTGTTCGCGGCGAGCGGCGTTCGGTTCCCGGCCCAGGGCTCACGGGCTCTGGAAGGGCGGGACCGGCTCTCGGTCTCGCCGACCGATCCGGGCCGGGTCGATTTCGAGTTCCGGGCGACCGAGGGAGATGTCGATCATGTCCGGATTCTGGTCCGGTCGGCGCTGAGTAAGTCGCATTAGTCCATCGGTTCGTGTGTTCGATGCCATTCCTCTGCGATCAGTGGTTTCTGTCATGAACTCCGGCACCAGTCAGTCGAATGCGTTCCTGCCTTGGCTTCGTTCCGTACTGGGGAAGGGGGGCATGCTGTCGATACGGTGCATGCTTGCTGTCGCGACCGCGGGGCTTGTGCTGGGGAACGCTGCCGAAGCGAAGTCGGACGATGTGATTCGCTTTGCGACGTTCAACGTGTCGCTGTACCGGTCGAAGGAAGGGGAGCTGATCCGCGATCTGCGGCGCGGGAAGAACGAAGCGGCGCGTCAGATCGCGGAGATCATCCAGACCGTCCGGCCGGACGTGCTGCTCCTGAACGAGTTCGACTACGACCCCGACGAGAAGACCGCATACCTCTTCTCCGCCGAGTATCTGCAGACCAGTCAGAACGGGCGATCGCCGATCCTGTATCCGTTTCTGTTCACCGCGCCGGTCAACACCGCGATCCCCAGCCGTCAGGACCTCGACGGCGACGGCAAGGTTGACGGGGCGGGGGATGCGCTCGGCTTCGGAAAGTATCCCGGACAGTACGGGATGGTCCTCTTCTCCCGGTTTCCGATCGAACTTGGCTCGGTCCGGACGTTTCAGAATTTTCTGTGGAAGGACATGCCCGGGGCGCATCTGCCGGTGCAGCCGGTGTCAGGACAGCCGTTCTATTCCGACGAGGTCCTCTCGATTCTGCGGCTCTCGTCCAAGAGCCACTGGGATGTGCCGCTGTCGATCGGCGGCACCACGGTCCACGTCCTCGCGGCTCATCCGACCCCGCCGGTGTTCGACGGCCCCGAGGATCGGAACGGATGCCGGAACTACGACGAGATCCGGCTCTGGTCGGACTATGTCGATCCGAGCCGGGGGAACGGTTACCTGTACGATGACAACGGCCGTCGCGGGGGGTTGGAGCCGGGGGCCGGCTTCGTGATCCTCGGCGACTACAACGCCGACCCGCATGACGGCGATACGCTCGCCGGGGCGATCGATCAGTTCGTGAAGCATCCCCTGATCAATCAGGATCTCGTCCCGGCAAGCCCGGGGGGGGGAAGAGGCGACCCGTGCGGCGGGGGGAGTCCACGCGGCCCATCGGGGACCTGCCGCCCAGGACACGGCCAACTTCTCCGCATCGGGGAACCTGCGGGTCGACTACGTCCTCCCCAGCCGGACCCTCGGGATCTGCAAGTCGGGCGTGTTCTGGCCCAAGACCACCGAACCGGCGGGACGACTCGTGAACGCGTCCGATCACCGGCTGGTCTGGGTGGACGTCAAGGTCGGGCAGTAGCGGGCACAGCGGTTGTTGCTACGGGTCGATCCAGCGGACTTCGAGCGGACACCAGCCGTATCCGCTCCACTGCGGATCGTCGCGGACCTGGAACTCGCCCCGCTTGCGAACCGCCCGCGACGGGTCGCTCGAGAGTCGTCCCACCAGGGCTCGCTCGATCTCGGCATGTCTCTCGCGATCTGCGGGGAGCGCCGGGTGCGTGTCGCGAGTGGTCTCCCCTTGCTGAAAGGCGGTCTCCCAACGGCGCCAGATGGCCCAATCCTCGAGTGCGAGAGAGAACGTTTCGTGGTCGATTGGCGTCAGGAGGAACGTCTCCGCCTCCCACGCGTCCGGCCACTCAGACTCGAAGACGTGGGGACGCCCCTCATAGTTCGCGACTCCTCGTCGCGGCCCGTCGTACCAGTCCGTGCAGGTGTGAACGACTTCGAACATGAACGGAGTTTTCAGCCCTGGAGAGGAACCGTGCCGGTGGCTTCAGTGACGTGAGAGCTCCCTGTGAACTGGAGAGAGGACTCCGGTGGCAGCGGAACCGCACGCCTCCTCAGAAACCAGAACACCGGAATGAGGAGCGATGCGCAGAATGAGAGGACCCACTGGCGGCGGGGCGGGTTCGACCAGATCTCGAGCTCCCGGTTCCGAAGGCGGACGACGTACTCGCCGGAATCCGAGAGGGCAATGTCGTTGTAGGCGCTTGGCATGGTGATCACGGCGCAATCCTCCTGGACGTTCCAGAGGCGGACGACACCGCCGTCGAGCGGCGTTCCCGCCATGGTTCTGGGAAACCAGCCCGACAGTCGAAGCACGATCGCATCGCGCCAGGTCCGGTCTTTCGACGTCGCAATCGCCCAGCGCCCATCGGGAGTCAGCGCCCAGACCGCGTCCTCCGATTCAACCCGGGACTCGAACCGCCGTCGGGCCGCAAGTCCCGACGACAAACCGGGGTCCCGGGTGACGAGTCCGGTTTGCCAGTGCCAGATCACGCAGTCCTGCGTCGTGCCGGACAGAATGGTGCGGTTTCCGTCGCTGAACCGGATGGCCGTGGATACATCGAACCCTCGTTGCCGATCGGGACGATCGCGCTTGTCGGATGGGATCGCATTCGGTGTTCTGGAACTGTCGTACGGCAGACGTCTCTCGGTTCGTTGTGCTTTGAGCCTCCCCGTCGCGGCGTCGTAGATGGACCAGCGAAGGTCATGCCCCTCGAGATCAGCCCGGATCTCGCGGGAGAATGTGGTCACCAGCGTTCCGTCATCGCTAAGACACCATTCCGTTCCTGCCTCCTCGATCGAACAGAGGACCCGCCCGGCATCGACGTCCCACACCGAGAGCTGCGGCCCCGCAGCGAGATTCAGAGTCATCGCCCGCTTCCCGTCGCGCGACAAGGTGAGGCCAGAGAGGCCGTCGATGCATTGGACCCAGCCTGACTCTACTTCCTGGCCCGTCGTCAGGTCGAAGGCTGCGAGTGCTCCCTGATCGGCGGGGCCGGTCGAACCGTCGACCCACAGTCGATTCCCCCGGAGCAGGACGCGGCTGACGGTCCCTTTGAGCGAAGGGGAGAGGTCCGTCGGAATCTCGCGCCGTATGCCGGTCGACAGGTCGATGGTCGTGAGGTCTCCGTAGGAGGAATCGGGGATCCGTCCTCGGACGTTGGCGACGGCGACGAAGCGTCCCTCGGGAGAGAGCCCCAGAAGCGAGGTCCGGTCGCGGCACGGGATGGCGCGGCACGATCCGGGGAGCCACGCGAGCAGCGCGACAAAGGTGCAGAGCCAGAGGAGGCCCATCCGCCACGGCCATCGAGAGGGAGTTCCAGCCACTTGCGCACTCCTCAGTTCGAGACACATTCTCCCCAAGGCCTCGCATGACCCGCAAGTTGAAGTCTGATGCGGCGAAAGCGGTGTGTCATAAGAACGGCCGCGATCTCGTCGGTGACGGCTATCGGAGCAGCATCGGGTCCGGGCCACACATCGCAGTTTCTGATCGGGGCCGAGGCGACCATTACGGATTCTGTGAGAGCTGGGCTTCGTACGCCTTTCTGCCGAAGACGAGCTTCCCCAGCTCCGAGTAGTCCCACTTCTTTCGGTGGATCTGCTCGAAATCGGACCAGGTCACAGTGTTCTCCGAGAACGTCATCCGGCAGACGAAATCCCAGCATCCAGCGAATCCGCAATCGCAAAACAGCAGCGCACGTTTCTCGACATGATCCGAAGCTGGACGGGACGTGTTCAGAAAGTGTCGGGAGGGGAGAAACGTCGTGGCGATGGAAAGACTGCTGTATTGGCCTGCGATCTCCGGCGAACCCTCGGCGGCTGTGTAGGGAGCTTCGATACGCTTGAGGATGTCGATGAGTCGTTGCCCATCGATCACAATATCCACGGAACGATTCCTGCCGGCGCTCTCAGGATCGGCCGCGACGACGAGCTGAAGCGTGTTCATCGCAATGTGGTCGTGCCAAGGAAACTCGTTTCCTCAGGTCTCGACAACGGCATTCGATCGGCGGTTCGCAAGATCGCCGAGGATCTCGTCGCCGTTACTCCCCGATGACCTTCACCAGCACCCGCTTGGCCCGGCGGCCGTCGAACTCGCCGTAGAAAATCTGTTCCCAGGGGCCGAAGTCGAGGAGGCCGTCGGTGATCGCCACGACTACCTCGCGGCCCATGATCTGCCGCTTCATGTGGGCGTCGGCGTTGTCTTCGCCGGTCCGGTTGTGGGCGTACCGCTCGGGGGAGGCGTCGAACGGGGCGATCCGCTCCAGCCACGCCTTGTAGTCTTCGTGCAGGCCGGTTTCGTCGTCGTTGATGAACACCGATGCCGTGATGTGCATCGCGTTGACGAGGACGAGCCCCTCTTTCACACCGCTCCGGCGGACGATCTCCTCGATCCGCCCCGTGATGTTGAGGAAGCCGACGCGCTGCGGCAGCGTGAACGTCAGATACTCGGTCAGCGATTTCATGAGCATCCCCTCCGTTGAGGCGTGCCTCCACGAACCGGCCTCCCTCCCGACGTGCCGCTCCCTCGTCTCTCCCTGTCGCCCTCGACCGCGACTCTCTGCCCTTGGCCGGGGGCCTCGGCCCCGTTCACTCCCACTCGATCGTCGCCGGCGGCTTCGAGCTGATGTCGTACACCACCCGGTTCACGCCGCGGACGCTGTTGATGATCCGCGTCGAGATCCGCTGCAGCAGATCATACGGCAGCCGCGACCAGTCCGCCGTCATGAAATTGTCGGTATTCACCGACCGGATCGCGAGAGCATCCTCGTATGTGCGGGCGTCGCCCATCACGCCGACCGACTGGATCGGCAGGAGCACCGCGAACGCCTGCTGAACGTCGCGGTAGATTCCGGCCTTGTGCAGCTCTTCGATCAGGATCGCGTCGGCCTCACGCAGCGTTTCGAGACGCTGCTCGCTGACGGCGCCGAGGCAGCGGACCGCGAGGCCGGGACCGGGGAACGGGTGCCGCCAGATCAGGTCTTCCGGCAGGCCGAGCTCGAGCCCCATCCGGCGGACTTCGTCCTTGAACAGGTCCCGCAGCGGCTCGACCAGCTCGAAGCCGAGCTCCGCCGGCAGCCCGCCGACGTTGTGGTGGCTCTTGATCGTGTGGGCCGGGCCGTCTTCGCTCGCCCCCGATTCGATGACGTCGGGATAGAGCGTCCCCTGGGCCAGGAAGTGGGCGTCGGGGATCGACTTCGCTTCCGCCTTGAAGACGTCGATGAACACCCGCCCGATGATCTTCCGCTTCTGCTGCGGGTCGCTGACGCCGGCGAGTTCATCGAGGAACTGCTTGCGGGCGTCGACGACGTGGAGGTCCGTTTGAAAATGATCGCTGAACTGCTCGCGGACCTGTTCCCGCTCCCCTTTTCGGAGGAGTCCGTTGTCGACGAAGATGCAGGAGAGCTGTTTCCCAATGGCCTTGAACAGGAGGGCCGCGACGACCGACGAGTCGACGCCGCCGGAGAGACCGCAGATCACGCGGCTGTTGCCGACCCGCTTGCGGATCGTCTCGATCTGCTGATCGATGAACGACGAGATCTTCCAGGTGCCGTGGCAGCCGCAGATCTTCCGGACGAAGTTCCCGAGCAGCACGCCTCCGAACTCGGAGTGGGTCACTTCCGGGTGGAACTGCAGGCAGTAGAGGGGCTTGGTGTGGTGGCGGACCGCGGCGTTGGGGCAGGTGTCGGTCGAGGCGAGCGGGACGAAGTGGTCGGTGAGGTTCTGGACCTGGTCCCCGTGGCTCATCCAGACGACCGAGTCGGTCGGGACGCTGTCGTAGAGGGGGTCGTCCTTGAGCTTCTTCGTGTGGGTGTGGCCGAACTCGCGGGACTCGCCGGGAACGACGTTGCAGCCGAGGGCCCGGCAGGCGGCCTGCATGCCGTAGCAGATCCCGAGGATCGGGATGCCGAGGTCGAAGATCGCCGGGTCGGGAAGGGGAGAGCCGTGGGCGTACACGCTGGCGGGACCGCCCGAAAGGATCAGTCCTTTGGGGTTGATCTCGCGGATGCGCTCCGCGGAAAGGTCGTGGCGGACGAGCTGGCAGAAGACGTTCTGATCGCGGACCCGGCGGGCGATGAGCTGGGCGGTCTGCGAGCCGAAGTCGAGGACGAGGATCTTCTCCTCCTGGGCCTCTTGCAGAGCAGACGGAGAAGCGGAAGCGGCGGAAGAAGCGGTCATTCGACGAGCCAGCACGCTGCGGGAAAAGAAATTCCGCACGGGCCAAGGAGTCGCCTCCTCAGACCGTGCGGGGAATCGAGCATTGTACTGCGGCGTCCCTCCCAAACAATGAACCGGGGCCTCGCCGCCCCGTCGGTTCCCGCGAAGGGACAAGGGGCGGCCCCGCAAGGAGTTACGGCGGACGGCTTCGGTCTTGTCCGGTTCGGTGCGGGCGTCGTAAACTCCGGCGGGGCAGGATGCTCGATCGATCGTCAGGGGTGGCACGGATGGCTCTGCTGGAAGCACAGGACCTCGTCAAGGTTTACCCGAACGGCAAACGGGCCGTGCAGGGGGTCTCCTTCTCGGTGGAGAAAGGGGAGATCGTCGGGCTGCTGGGGCCGAACGGAGCCGGCAAGTCGACCAGCTTCCGGATGGCGTGCGGCCTCACGGCGCCGACCGACGGCAAGATCTTTCTGAACGGCAAGAACGTCAGCAACTGGCCGATGTACCAGCGGTGTCGCGTCGGGATGGGTTACCTGCCGCAAGACCACAGCTACTTCGTGAAGCTGACGGTCGAAGAGAACATTCTGGCGATCCTCGAGTTCTTCCCGCTGACGCATAAGCAGCGGATGCAGAAGATCGACAAGCTGCTGACGCAGTTCAGCCTGACGAACCGCCGCAAGCAGGTGGCCCACACGATGTCGGGGGGGGAGAAGCGCCGCCTCGAGATCGCCCGCTGCCTCGCCAGCGATCCGCAGATCATCCTGCTGGACGAGCCGTTCACGGGGATCGACCCGATCACGATCAACGACATCCAGGACATCATCTCCGACCTACGGGACTCGGGGATCTCGATCCTGCTGACCGACCACCGCGAACGTGAGACGCTGACGATCACCGACCGGAACTACGTGATCGTCGAGGGCCGGGTGCTGGTGAGCGGCGACGCCAAGACGGTGCTCAACAACGAAGAGGCCCAGACGAAGTACTTCGGGAAGCGGTTCGACGCGAGCTCGATCCTCGAAGAGAAGAACAACTACCGGACCGACAAGAATTCGTCGTCGACCGCCGCGGCGTAGTCGCTTCTGCTCGATCGCGGGAACCCGGAGGAGCTGCCTGAGGGGACGCTGTTCCTTGATTCCGGGTCTGTTCTAGACTCGCGCCCGTCATCACGTGATGAACGGGCGAGTAGGGCATGCATTCCGAAGAGACATTCGACGGCGGGTCGTGGGAGCCTCCCGAGGAGGTTCGCCTGCACAATGGGGACGCGGTCCCCGACACGATGGAGTTCTTTGCGGCTCCGCCGGCGGAGATCGGGCGGGTCTCGACGGCGTTCTCGACTCTCAAGCTCGGGCAGCGGCCTCCCGGTTTCGTTTCGACGATGTTGATCCGCATCGGCCTGTGTGGGGCGGCGGCGGGCGGGGGCTTCTGGATCGTGGAGGCGGCGGGCATAGCGAACCTGGAGTGGATGGGGGCGTTCTATGCTGCGCTGGGGGGAGCGATCGGGCTGTACCTTGCGTGGCTGCTGACGCGGTTCCGTCATGTCTGCACGTTCTGCGGGGAGTCCGGCGCGGCGGAGCTGACGATGCGGGGATCGCGGGAGCGAGCTCCCGAGCGACGGATGCTTCTTTACGCTGAAGCGGCGGATCTGCGGACGAGTCAGACGCAGCGGAAGTACAAGCACTCGTTCTACATGCACACCGAGTATCAGTTTCAGTGGGACGACAGTGAGGGAAAGACGATGCTGAAGCTGAGCGGGACGTATCGCTCGGCGGAGGGGAAGCCGAAGTCCTCCAGCCCTTATTGGTTTGCCGTTGCGGGGCAGAAGGGGTGGAACGCCTGCTATGCCGGGCGGATGCACCGGGAATTCGAGCGGGAGGGGTATGTGGCGTTCCGGATGAACCGGAACGACCATGTGCGGGTGGGGCCGGGGTTTCTCGAGTTTGTGCTGAGTGAGCGCGTGCAGCGGGTGTCGCGGGAGGAGATCCAGGAGTTCCGGCTGCAGGGGGGGAAGTTCGAGATCCGGACGAAGGAGGCTCGGTGGTTTCACAACAGGGGGCGTTACGACATTCGGTATGACGCGTTGAGTAATGCGCAGATGTTTGTGGTGGCGCTGGAGCAACTGATGGGCTACCGGTTCTGAGTCGTGCGGTCGCTGTCACCCGGGTCCAGCACGCTGCTGGCCCCGCCGGAGGCGCTTTCGTTGTGGAACCGTGGTCAGTGGTTGGCGCTCGCTTTGGGAGTTGGCGTTGTGGGCTCCCGTTCTTCTCATCGCAGGGAGTGCGGTGCGGGCGGGTTGGAGAGGGAGTATGCGACGTCTGGCCGCAATCGAGTGCCCGTTGTCTTCCGTGGTTCCACGAGAGAAGCGCCTCCGGCGGCCAGGAGCTCCGCCCCTGGACCCGGGTGGCCGTGGGGCGTTGGGTTTGAGCGGGCGGGGCTGTGCCGGCCGGGGTGGGGTTTGAGCTACGGGACTGCGACCGTTAACCCAACAGCTCCGGTCGAACATGCCCTTCACCCGCAATCGGAAAGGGCCGCCGCTGCCGGTCATACATCAGCGTCTGCGGGTCGATCCCAAGCAGATGGTACGTCGTGGCATGAATGTCCTTCGGCGAGATCGGTGTATCCGCCACACTCCCACCCGTACTGTCGCTCCGACCCACGACGGCGCCGCGCCGCACACCCCCACCCGCCATCGTCATCGAGTAGACCTGCGACCAGTGATGCCGAGCGGCCCCCTGCGGCTTCGAATCAATCTGCGGCGTCCGGCCGTGCTCGCTGAGACAAAGGACCAGCGTCTCGTCGAGCAGTCCCCGCTGCTCCAGATCCAGAATCAACGTCGCAAACGCCGAGTCAAACCCTGGCAGCAGATACTCCTTCAGCCGCGGATAATGGTTCTGGTGCGTATCCCACCCGCCACTGAAGTATGTGCCAAACGAGTCCCAGAAGACCGTAACGAACCGGCTCCCCGCCTCAACCAGCCGCCGCGCCGCGATGCACGACTGGCCGAACAAAGTGTGGCCATACCGGTCCCGCAGCGTCGCAGGCTCCCGCTCGACGTCGAGTGCTTCCCGGACCTTCGGTGACGTCAGGAGCGACAGCGCCCGGGACTGGTGTCCGGTGTAGTTCCGTTCGGTCGCGGCCCGGTCGGCCGCCTCGCGGGCGGAGTCGATCTGTCCGAGGAGCTGCTGCCGGAGGGTGAAGCGGTTGAGGTCGACCTGCTCGGGGAAGCGGCTGGCGCCGTCGAAGACGAAGCGGCACTTGGGATCGATCGCCGCATAGGGATCGGTGTAGACCTTGGCCTGTTCGTGCCGGGCCTTGGGGGCGAGGCGGGTGGCCTGACCTTCGAACTTGGCCCAGACCGGGTCGTATTCCTGGCCGAGGAAGGCGGCGTAAGGGCCGGCCAGGAGGCCGAGGTCGTCGACCTGGGAGTTGAAGACCCAGGGGAGGCCGACGTGGCGGGGGATGCCGTTTGGCGCGGTGCCGGTCTGCTGCTGTGACCAGCAGTAGTCGGCGACGGAGCCGACGTAGGGCCAGTGTTCGGGGGCGCGGGGGGCGGCTTCGAGGTTGGTGGTGTAGGCGGGCATGCCCGAGAGGGCATAGGCGACGCAGTGGAGGGGGAAGGCGTGCGTCATGGAGCGGATCGTGGTGAGGCGATCCGCGATGGCGGCGGTCTGGGGGAGTCCTTCCCCGAAGGCGATTCCGGGAATCGATGTCGCGATTTCGCGGAGTTCCCCCTGGATCTCCATGGGGGCGTCGGGTTTGGGGTCGAAGGTTTCGTGTTGGGGTGCGGCTCCGAAGAGGAAGAGCATGATGCAGGACTTGGCGAGGCCGAAGCCGGGAAGTCCTGTGTCGGAGGTGGCGGCGGTCGCGATCTGCTGTGCCTGGGCGAGGGTGACGCCGAAGAGTCCGAGTCCGCCGATGTGGAGGAGGTCTCGGCGTGAGACGCCGTCGCAGAGTCGTCGTTGCGAGCCGTGGATGCGGAGCATAGGTGGCCTTTCGCTCCATAGCCGCGGACGCATCGGTGGAGCTGCATGCGATTGTGGGGAGAGGTGTGCGGCAAGGCAAGGCGTGAAAGGTCAAACACCGTCCAAGCCGGCGCGACATTGTTTGCTCAAACCCAACCTCCCACGGCCACCCCGGTCCAGCAGGCTGCTGGCCCCGCCGGAGGCGCTTCTGTTGTGGAACCTCTGAATACAACGGGCGTTCGATCGCGGAGTTGCGTTGCAAGCCCCCTCTCCCATCCCGCTGACTTTGCACTCCCCGCGATAAGGAGAACGGGAGCCCGCCAAGCCCGTTCTCCAAAGCGGACGCCCGTAGTTTTCCACGGTTCCACGATGGAAAGCGCCTCCGGCGGGGCCAGCGTCCCGCTGGACCGGGGTGGGGGGGGAATCAACTGGCTGCCCGCATCCCATTCTCCCGAACCCCGCCCATTGGCGTCGCAGATTCCTTTGCGCAACCCATCGAACCACGCCGCCCCGGTCCAGCACAACGCTGGTCCTTCACGCACGCCTACAGCCGCCGTACACTGCCCGATTCGCCGCTTCTCGAGGTTCCTTCGCGCATGCCCGTCCCCCAGGTTGTCATCGTCGGTCGCCCGAATGTCGGGAAGAGCTCCATCCTCAACTGGCAGGCGGGCAAACTCGTCTCCGTTGTCGATCCCACCGCCGGCGTGACCCGCGACCGGGTCAAGTACCTGATGAGCGAAGGGGACCGCTACTTCGAACTCGTCGATACCGGCGGGATCGGCATCGTCGACGTCGACAACCTCTCCGAGGACATCGAACGCCAGATCCAGATGGCGATCGACGAAGCGACCCTCATCCTGTTCGTCGTCGACGGTAACACCGGCGTCACCCCCCTCGACAAGGTTGTCGCCGAACGCCTCCGCAAGATCGACCGCCCGAAACTGATCGTTGTCAACAAGTGCGACTCGACCAAGACCGACCTCGAGATCGCCGAGTTCTACGGCCTCGCCCAGGCCCCGCTGATCCAGACGAGCGTCAAGGCGAACCGCGCCCGGCACGACCTCCTCAAGCAGGTCATCGCCCTCCTTCCTCCCGTGACCGACGAGGAGTCCGAGGAAGGGGCCGAGATGGCCGCAATGCCCGAGCTGAAGATCGCCATCGTCGGCCGCCGCAACGTCGGCAAGAGCACGTTCATCAACTCGCTGGCGGAAGAAGAGCGGGTGATCGTCAGCGAGATCGCCGGGACAACGCGGGACAGCGTCGACATCCGCTTCGAACTCGACGGCAAGTCGTTTGTGGCGATCGATACGCCGGGGGTCCGGAAGCGGACCAGTCTTGCCAACGACATCGAGTATTACGGGCTTGTGCGGGCGCAGAAGAGCATTCGCCGCGCGGACGTCGTGTTCATGTTCTTCGACTCGCAGGAGACGATCAGCCGGGTCGACAAGCAGCTGGTGGACGAGATCCATCAGCATCACAAGCCGTGTATCTTCGTCATCAACAAGTGGGATCTTGGTCTCGAGAAGGGGATGACGGTTGAGAAGTGGTCGGATTATCTGATCCACACCTTTGCGATGATGCGGCATGTTCCTTTGGCGTTCATCACGGCGAAGGAAGGTCACAACGTCAAGAAGCTGATCAACCTGGCGCAGTCGATCTATAAGCAGTCTCGGGAGCGGGTGACGACGGGTCAGCTCAACCGCGTGTTGCAGGCTGCGATTGAGGGGAATCGGCCTCCGTCGCGGCAGAACCGGATGCCGAAGATTTTCTTTGCGACGCAGGTGTCGACGGAGCCTCCGACGATTGTTGTGAAGTGCAACGATCCGGATTTGTTTGACGATTCGTGGAAGCGGTATCTGTTGGGCTTTTTCCGGGAGCACCTGCCGTTCCGGGAGGTGCCGATCAAGCTGTATCTGCGTGGGAAGTCGGACGAGGACGAGGAATAGGCCAAGTACGCCTCCGTCCGGCACGACGGCTCATACACCGTCCCGGCCGGCGCGACTCACCTTGCTCAGTCCCAACGCCCCATGGCCACCCGGGTCCAGCACGCTGCTGGCCCCGCCGGAGGCGCTTCTCTCGTGGAACCGCGGAACACAACGGACGCCCGATCGCGGAGTTGCGTTGAGAACGCCTCTCTCTAACCCGCTCGCACTGCACTCCCCGCGATAAGCAGAAGGGGAGTCCTCGACGCCGGTCCCCAAAAACGGACGTCGGCGATTTTCTACGGTTCCACAAGGAAGCGCCTCCGGCGAGGCCAGCAGCCTGCTGGACCCGGGGCAGAGGGGCGGCGCCCGTTACGCAGGGAGAGCCGTGAAAGATTCGCGTTTCTGGCCGTATGACGGATAGACTTAACCGTACGGCGCAGCGGTCCCCCTCTGGAGAGCGGGCCGCTCCGGAGGTTGACACATCTCGCGGTGACCGCATCGGCGAAGGGACTGCTCGCCGTCGCGGGAGTTCGGTTCCACCCCGTCCCATGCCGATCAAGTTTCGCTGCCCCAACTGCCGCCAGTTCCTCGGGATCTCCCGGGCCAAGGCCGGAACACTCACCGACTGCCCCACCTGCGGCCACTCCATCCGCGTCCCCTCGCTCGACGGCTCCGTCGCCCCCATGCCGGAACCCGAGCTCAATTTCGAGGACGCCGGCCTCGCCAAAGCCCTCGACGTCCTCGCCCAACTCGACGGCGGCGAGTTTTCCACAACCCAGTGGGGCGCCGTCGCCGTGAAGGCCGCCCCTCCTCCGACCGTCGCTTCCGCCGCACCCGTCCCCGCCGCCACGCCGGTCCGCGAGACGGCTGCCGTCCTCGATCGACCCGCTCCCCGGCCCGTCCCCCCCGCCACCGCGACTCCTCCGGTCCGCTCCCGCGGCATGGAAGCGGCCATCCAGGAACTCAACGCCGTCGTCGAAGCCACCCCCTCGCGGTCTGCACGCCGAGGCCACGCCGCCGTTCCCGGCCGCCAGATCGACATGCGAACCACCCTTGGCCTCGCCGGCGGCGGACTGCTGCTCGGTGCGCTCGGCGGCTTCCTGATCGGACGGGCCTCCGTGGCGACGGTGTCGTCGGCGGTTGCACCGATCCCCGCGGCGGTGCCGGCGGCGCAGGACGGCAACGCCAAGGTCGCACCCGCTCCTCCCGCCGCGACGGTGGTTCCGGCGGTCGCCGGGGCCGCCGAGTTCCGGCCCGCGCTGACCGGCCGGCTCACCTACACGAACGAGAATGGCGAGAGCCGCGCCGACGAAGGGGCCCGCGTGCTGGTCTTCCCCGAGACGCGGCAGGGGAGCGGAAAGCTTCCTTCGGTCGGATTCCTGGCTGGAGCAGGGGAGGCGGATTTCCGGCTGTCGAAGGCCTCCCTCCGGGCGATCGGCGGGGACTACGCCGTTGCCGATTCCGACGGCCGCTACGAGATCGCACTCCCCGCCGCCGGGGGGTATCAGGTCCTCGTCATCAGCCGCTACCAGGACCAGAAGGACGCGCCGGTCCTCGAGAACTCCCTCCGGAAAACCCTCGAGAGCTACTTCGATCGCCCCAACCGGGTCATCGGGCAGGTCCGGTATCACTTCGACTCGTTCCACTTCAACGGCGAGTCCCCGACCACCAAGGGGCACGGCTTCACCCGCTGAGGCGCGCGGCTGCGGAGAGCTTTCGCGGCCACGGGCTCCGGAACGTATGAAACTTCCGGGAACGGCGCGGCGGCGAACTCGGCAGCGGCGGCCGCTCCGGTACTATGTGGACTTCGCGGCAGGGGCGGTTTTCGTGCTCCCGCCCGCGGAGCATTCGCGGGATCTGCAGACGGCATCCATGGTTGTGACACTCATCGGCTACCGCGCCACCGGCAAGACGACGGTTGCTCCCGCGCTCGCCGCCCGGCTCGGCTGGACCTTTGTCGATGCGGACCAGGAGATCGAGCGGGTCGCCGGTCAGTCGATCAAGGAGATTTTCGCCGCCGAAGGAGAGCCGGGCTTCCGAACCCGGGAACGGGCTGAGCTCGATCGGCTCCTCCGGAGCGACCGGCTGGTTCTCTCGGCGGGGGGCGGAGCAATCCTGAATCCCGAGACCCGGGCGCAGATGCGGCGGTCGGGACCGGTCGTCTGGCTCCAGGCGTCGGTCGAGACCATCGTCGCCCGGATGCAGGGGGACGCCGCGACCGCCAGCCGCCGCCCGGCCCTCACCGATGCGACCGACCCCCGGGTCGAGGTCGCCCGGCTGCTCGCCGTCCGCGAACCCCTCTACGCCGGGACGGCGACCATCGTCGTCCCGACCGAGGGACGGACGGTCGCGGACATCGTGGAGACGATCCTCGAACAGTGTCCGGCCGAACTGGCCCGGGGTGACCGGTGATCGACGTCTCCCTCCCGCCGTGGCTCGTCTCGATCTTCGTCTTCACGCTCGGCGCGGTGGTCGGAAGCTTTCTCAACGTCTGCATCTACCGCATTCCCCAGCACGAAAAGCTGTGGGACGCTCTGAAGGGGCTGCACGACCCGCCGTCGACCTGCCCCCGGTGCCGGACCCGGATCAAGTGGTACGACAACGTTCCGATCTTCGGCTGGCTGCGGCTCAAGGGGCGCTGCCGGACCTGCAAAATGCGGATCTCCTTCCGCTATCCGGCGATCGAGCTGTTCAACGCCCTGTTGTGGGTGCTGGTTTACCGGCTTGAGATCCCGCTGACGGAATGGGGATACACCGACGTTACGCACAGCTGCCTCTACACGGGGATCGGTCCGGAGACGATCCCGGGGCTCGGCTGGCTCTCGCCGACGCTGTTCGTCCACCTGCGGTACCTGTTCCACATGGTCCTGATCGAGGCGCTCCTCGTCGCCTCGTTCATCGACTTCGACCTGCGGATCATCCCGGATGGTTCCACCGTCCCGGCGATGGTTGTCGGGTTCCTGGGGGCGGTCGGGATCGGCCGGCTGCACCTCATTCCGGTCTACGTTCAAAACCCGCAGCTCCTCGGTGACTTTGCGATCTTCGCCCCGGACTGGATGCTGCCGCTCCTCCGGAACAGCGTCACCGTTCCGGAGTGGTGTACGCGGTATCCGCACCTGCACGGGTTGGCGGTCGCGGTGGCGGGCTTTGTCGTCGGTGGGGGGATCGTCTGGATCGTCCGGATCCTGGGACAGTTGGTCCTCAGGCGGGAGTCGATGGGATTCGGCGACGTGATCCTGATGGCGATGGTCGGGACGTTCCTCGGCTGGCAGGCGACCGTGGCGGCGTTCTTCATCGCTCCGGTGTTCGCCCTCCTGACTGTGATCTTCACCGCCTTCTTCCGCCGCGATCCGTACATCCCCTACGGCCCCTACCTCAGCCTCGGGACGCTGACGACGATTCTCACCTGGAAGTGGCTGTGGGGGGCGTTCCAGCGGCTGTTCCAGCTCGGGCCGCTGCTCATTCCGCTGCTGCTGTTCATGATCGTCTTCATGACGCTCCTGCTGCTTGTGATGCAGGGACTCAAGTGGCTGCTCGGCTTCGAGGTCTACCCGCAGGAGCCGCTCGGCGTCTGGACCGCCGCGGACCAGAACCAGTACCAGGCGGGGGAGAATGTCGACCGTCAGCAGGGACGGTGGCGGACCTCCAGGGAGTGGCCCGGCGCGGCGGCCGCGCGGGGGACGCTCTACGTCGACCGGTGGCGTGGGCGGCAGTGATCCGACGCGTTTCGCCGTAGTGAGATCGAGCACTGCGCGAGATCAGTTCGCGCTCCGCACGCAAGTCTGCCGGCACATCCGATTCGCTTGAATCCTGGGTGGGCAAAAAGCGGTTCCTGGGGACTTCTCCACCGTCGATCCGCGCCCCTATAGTTGAATCGGAAGCGAGGTGTGGCAGCTTCCGAGGGAGTGCGAAGGATGACGGTTCAGTCTGTACGTCCGGACGTGTCGGCGCTGTCGTTCATGGTCTATGACCGGGCGCTCCATCCCGAGCTGTTCGAACAGGTCGCCCGCCGCACGGTTTCGACGCCGCAGTGGGAAGCGACCGTGGCGATCTGCCGGGGGGGACACCTGGTGACGTTCCGCACCAAGGCGGGACAGCTCACCGAAGTCGCCGGGCATCATTCGTCGGAAGAGCTCCCGACCCGCGGCCAGAAGGTCGCGTTTCCGCTCCAGTCGGGGCGGGAGTCGACGGTCGAGTTCCCGGGGGATGTCCGGGTGCATTTCAGCTCGCACATCGATGCCGTCGACCCGCCGGTCTTCACGGAGCTCCACCAGGAGCTCGAAGCGGACCTGCGGGATGCGTGGCTCGCCCACGAGTTTCCGTCGACGCAGCGGATGCGTCCGCAGCCCCTGTCGCTGATCAAGGTCGAACCGCAGCCCGATTCGCTGCTGGTCCACGCCTTCCACACTTTCCCGGACAATTTCGCGGTACTGCGGACGCAGTCGCTGTACGAGATTGCGGCCGAGAAGGGGTAGGCGGGAGCCGAGCGGGTCGCCCAATGACGTTCGACGAGGTGTGGGAGCAGTCGCGAAGCAACGCCTGGTCCCAGCTCCTCTTCGTTCCGGCGGGTGTTGCGGCAGTCGGGCTCGTCGTGCTGAGTCTGTGGTGCCGGTCGGATGCGGTCCGCCGGCTTGCCAAGCTGGCGATCGTGTTCCTGGCGATGCTGGCCGCGGCCGAGCTGTCCCACCACGCCGTTGTCGAGAAGTGGAGAGTCCGGGCCGCGGCGGCGACGACGGATGAGGAGCGGCAGGCCGTTGCGCACGGGGACGGGGCGAATATCACCGTGGCTCCGCTGGTGTCGATGTTCGAAACCGCGTGCATTCTCCTGCTGGTGCAGGTCACGGCGGTGGGCATTGCGAGCGACGTTCGAAAGCGGCGGCAGAGGGCGCGACCCGGCGCCCGTCAGACGTCGTAGTAATCGAGTTCCGGCCAGCAGTCCCGCGGGCTTTCGGCGCTGATCCGGTTTCCGCAATGCTGAATCAGGATCGCCGCGTAGATGGCACCGGCTGCCGCACCGGCGATCGCCAGCGGGATGAACTCGGGGCCGGCCCAGGTGAGCAGCTTGATCCCGACCGCCGACAGGGAAAAGAACGCCACGAGAAACGCCAGGAACGCCAGCGTGCTGATCAGTGAGCCGAGTTCGTTGACCCCGCTGAACTGCTTCGGGGGATAGAACCCGCTGACGTTCCGGTGGAGCTGCCGGTCGATCCAGAGCGGGGTGCTGCTGTCGACCGCCGCGAACAGTCCCGCCAGCGTCATCAGGAGCGCCACGACGAGTCCCCCCGCTGCGGTCATCACGGCGGTCCCCGCCGCTTCGAGCTTCACGGGGCCCATCTCGTTCTGCAGACTCAGCAGGAGCGCCGTCAGCAGGACCGCCACGACAATCCCTCCCAGCACGATCTTGAGGGCCCCGATCGCCGCGTGAAAACAGTAGAGGGCGTGCCGGCGGCCCCGGTGCGGGTCGTGGTTCGAGATCCAGTGGACCGTCCGGAAATCGGCCCAGCCGAACCGGAGGCAGAATACGAACGCCGACAGGGAGAGGTTGGCGGTCAGCTCGAACACGATGACCGCCGCGATCCCGGCGAGCGGCCAGAGCCAGCGCTGGAGCCCTCCGCCGGCCTGGCGGGCGGTCCCTTCGGGGAGAACGGTGTCGACGGAGGAGGTCACGCGGTCACCTGTGGAGGTCGCTCGCCGCAGGGGAATCCCCGCGGACCTGCGCTCAAACCCGCACCTCTCTGATCCTGACCGGGAGGGGGCCCAGGTTCAATCGAGATTCCCGCTCCCTCTTTCGCTTTGCACTTGCGGCCGTGCAAAGTGACGGAGTCTGGATGGAGCAGGGGAGGGAGGAGCGGTGCCGCTCCGCGTCAGGCTGGCGGTTCGGTGTGGCTCCCGCTCCGGTCAATCCTCCGCCTTGCTCCCGTCGCCGCACATCTTGACGATCCGCGGATCGAACCGGGCGATCGTCTCGACGAGGTCGGTCTGCTCGCGCATCACACTTTCGATGTCCTTGTAGACCCCGGGGACTTCGTCCGCCCCGGCCGAGAGGATTTTTACCCCCTTCTTTTCGAGGTCCTTCTGGACCGCGCGGAACGTGAACTTCTCCTTGGCCTTCGAACGGGACATCTGCCGTCCCGCCCCGTGCGACGCCGAACAGAGGGACTCCGCGTTCCCCTTGCCGCGAACCACATAGGCCGGGGTCGCCATCGAGCCGGGGATCACGCCGAGGACCCCCTCGCCCGCGGGGGTCGCCCCCTTGCGGTGGACGATCACTTCGCGGCCGCCGTGTGTCTCTTTCCAGGCGAAGTTGTGATGGTTCTCGACCCCGGCGAGGATTTTCGCACCCGCCAGTTTAGAGACGTTGCGGTGGATCACGTCGTGGTTGGCGGCGGCGTAGTCCCCCATCAGGTTCATGGCGGCCCAATACTCCTGGCCTTCTTCGGAGTCCATATCGAGCCAGGCGAGGTAGCCGAGGTCCTCGTACTTGCGGGGGAGCCGCGAGCGGGCGATGCCGCTGTAGACCGAACAGACCGAATGCCCCGCGCCGCGGCTGCCGCTATGGCTCAGGAGGGCGACGTAGGTCCCCGGTTCGAGACCGAGTTCGGGGGCATCGAGTGTCAGCGTTCCCCACTCGACGAAATGGTTTCCCGAGCCGGAGGTGCCGAGCTGGTTCCACGCCTTGTCGCGGCTCTCGCGGGTGACGCGGGTCACCGTCCAGTCCTGGTCCATCACTGCGTGACTCTGGCGGCGGTCCCAGCCGATCCCGGCGCCGAAGCGGGTGCCGTCCTCGAGGGCTTTCTCGAAACCGCGGGCGTGTTTCTCTTCAGTCAGTGTCGACACCGGGATGTCGAGGACCGAGAGCTTCATGCGGCAGGCGATGTCGACACCCACGGCATAAGGGCAGACCGCTCCCTCGAGTGCCAGGACCCCGCCGATCGGGAGGCCGTAGCCGACGTGGGCGTCGGGCATCAGGGCACCGGCGACGGCGCTCGGGAGGGAGCAGGCCTGCTGCATCTGGTGCTGCGCGGCGTCGTCGATGAACTCCTTGCCCCAGGTGCGGTAGGCGATCGGCTCGCGGCGGGGGGACTCCTCGGCGTCTTCGCGGATCGCGGCGACGAGGGGGGCGAAGTGCGGATCGCTGGCGAACTCGTCCGGGGCGGCGAGGATCCGGGCGATCAGCTTGTCCGCCTGTTTCCCTTTGCACGCGCCGGCCAGCACGGCGTTCTGGATGCCGGTGATCGCGGCGGGGACGCAGGACTCGGGGAGCCCGAGTTTCATCAGTTGTTTCTTGTTCATGGCATGGCCCTTCAGGATTTCGGAGCCGGACAGCTTTCAGGCCAGATGGGTTCGGGGGATCCATCGGAACGCGGGCGCCCCGGATCGATTCTCAGACCGCCCGGGCCATCGCGACCACGATCGAGCTCGCGAGATAGAACGTCAGTCCCCCGCCCGTGATCAAGACGACCGCGATCGCGGCGAACCACTCCCAGTTTCGGCTGACGTGCCCGGTGATCGTGGCGCACAGGAGGCCCACTCCCAGCAGGAACACCACAGGGGACAGGAGCATCAGCACGGGGGCCAATTTCCCGAGAGTGTGCATCGGTTTTGTCGTTCCTTGGAACACGACCGGCCGGCGTCAGAGCCGGCTGCCTACGTCGAGCGACCGCCCATTGTGCCGGCTCGTCAGCTGCATCAGGAAGGGGACCGTGGTCCGGCTCCATTCCTCCGGGGCGGGGTAGTGGCTTGCGCCGTCGCTCCAGCAACTCCGGAGCATGTCGGTGTCGATGATCCCGGGGTTGAGGGCGACTGCGGCGAGTCCTTTCGGGAGCTCCGCCGCCATCGCCGAAGTCAGCCCCTCGATGGCGTACTTCGTGGCGCAGTAGGGGGCGACCTCGGCTGAGGTCGAGCGTCCCCAGCCGGACGAGAAGTTGACGACGATACCCCGGCCGGCGGCGATCATCCGGGGGACGAAGTGCCGGAGGACGTGGTAGACGCCATTGATGTTGACGTCGATCGTCCGGTGGAAATCCTCGGGCTCGATCTCCCACAGCGGCGCGGTCCGGTTCATGACCGCCGCGTTGTTGAGGAGCAGGTCCGGAACAAGCCCCGCCTTCTCAACAGCGGCCGCCCATTCGCCGACCGCGGCGTCGTTCGTCACATCAACGACATCGAACCGGTGCGGGGCGGCGTACTTTGCGGTGACGGAGGCGACACCATCGCTCGATGTCCCGCAGCCGACGACGGTCCAGCCCCCCTCGACGAACCGGTCGGTCATGGCCCGGCCTAGGCCGCGCGTGGCGCCGGTGATGAGAACGATCTTCGAGTCGGGCATGAGGTCTCTTTCGGTCCTGGGCAGCATCGTCAGCTGGTACGCTGTGACAGTACCGGATGCGGTCGGAGGATGCGCGGCGACGGGGCCGTTGATTGAGAGTCGTCCGCGGCGGGGTTAGGCTCGCGACGGTCACGGTCGAGGCGGAGGCGAGGCTTCCGGCGAAGGTGGGGCGCGACTTCGGCAGAGGCGACCCAGAGGGGACGTCATGGATCACGGTCTTCGAGCCCGGCTCACGGCACCGGTCGGCGGCTGGATGACGTTCGAGCTGCGAACGCTGGATGATGAGCGTTCCATTCTGGTGTCGTACACACCGAACGACTTTCTTGGAGAGCTTCTGACCGCATTGATCCTGGCAGCGAGCGGCGTCGAAGGTGTCGCCATCGCCCATTCCGAACCGAACGCCTTTGCGATCCGGTTCACGCCGGACCGGGAGCGCGGCCAGATCGCTTTGAAGGTAATCGAGTTTCCCGGCGGCAGAACGCAGGGGCCCGACGGCGAGCCCCGGATGGGCTGCATCGGTGACACGGAGACGATCGTCGTTCCTCTCTGGTGCGCGGTGCGGCGGCTCGAGTCGGAAGTCCCTGCTGAGGACTACCGCCGGGAGATGCGGTGGGAGTTCCCCGCGGAAAAGCTGGCCCGTCTGTCGGAGTTGCTGGGGAAGTCGTGAGGGATTCAGGCGATCTGCTCCCAGTCGTGATGGTTCCAGTCCACTGGCGGTTGCCCTGACTGAGCCCGGTCCTGAACGGGGAGTGGTACGCCGATTGAGGGACGCAGGATCGTCCTTCCTTCGGAGAACCGTATGGCCAGGAAGCTGACAAAACGCCAGCAGGCGTTCTTCGACGCGTATCGTGAACTCGGCTTCGTTCATGGGGCGGCCCTGAAAGCGGGCGTCTCGCGGGAGCTGCACTACAACGCCTTCAAAGTCTCGAAACTTTACAGAGAGGCGTTCCGGGAGATCGAACAGACCTTCGCTCTGAAGCTCGAAGAGGAGGCCCGGATGAGCCGGGCTCTCCGAAACCGAAGTCTCTCTAGGGGTTCTGGAAGACGGGTGTCGCGCCGGAAAACCGCCGAATCGGTCGTCGTTCCTCTGAACAGTTCTGCTCCGATGGTCGCTCCGCAGGCGGACCTGCCGATCAGCCAACCAGCTGCGGACGAGGCTCGGAAAGCTGACAGTGGAGAGTTTGTTCCAGGGGCGACTGAAGTGAGCGCACAGGTACGTTTGGTCGGTTCCACGAAGAAGCGCCTCTGGCGAGGGCAGGGGCTGGCCCCTGCACCCCAACAGGCCCACGCGCAATGCCTCCGTCCAGACACCGACCATTGGCGTCGCAGCCCACTTAGCGCAACCCATCGTTCCACGCCGCCCCGGTCCAGGGTGGAGCTCTGGGGCCAAGGTCGAAGCGGCTCGCGCCCGCCAGCGGCAACGGTTGGCCGGGACCGGAATTCCCTTCAACGCCGCGATCCCGGGTGGTCATGTGACCGACTACTGCGCGTTCTCCGAGGCCGGGCTGCGGCGGTTCAAGGAGGTGATCGAGTCGAACAACGTCTCGACACGCTCGATGGACCGCCTGGCCAAGGTGACCCGGACCGTTGCCGACCTCGCCGGCAGCGACACGACCGAGGCAACGCACATGGATGGGGCTGCCGAGTTCGTGATCGGCGGGATGCTGCGGGATGCGTTCTGAGAGGGGTCTCGATCGGTCCGGCGTTGGGGGACGGCCGTTGCGGTCCGGCCGTCCCACCTCGTCCGTCGCCTGTCTCGCCGCGGTCTGCTCGGAACTTCTCAGAACTCGCCGAGCGACAAGCCGTCCGCCTTGTGGTGCAGACGCTGCCAGAGGCCCATGCGGGTGGCGAGGAGGTTCTTGTTGAGAAATGCGCCGCCTGTGGACGTTCCGTCGTGGCAGCCGTTGTCCCGCCACAGGCAGCCCGCTCCCTGAATGGGCTGGTGGTTCGCATCCCCGTTCGTCGTCTCGAGGATGTGCTCGATGTTCTCGTTGATGAAGCGGACCGCTCCGTCCGCCATCAGCGAGTTGACGCCGCCGGCGTGGTCGCTCGAGACCCGGATCGATGTCCCGTTCGTGAGGGTGACGGGGAAGCGGCGGAGATCGTTCGTGATCGGGTAGACGGCATAGTAGTTCCACCAGTCCTGGCAGCAGGCGAAGTCGGGCGTCGCGAACCAGGTGCCGTTCTGGATCCCCAGCCAGACCCCTCCCGACCAGATCCGCGCCGACCGCTCGGAGACGGCGATGACGTTCGACGTGCCGTCGGCGAACTTCGAGACGTTCGAGACGGGGCCCGGATCGGTCGTGAAGAACCCGCCGGAGAGGTTCGGGTTCGAGTTGTCGCTCCAGTTGTTGAAGGGGCCGGCGTTGCCGGCGTAGCTCGTCGAGGGGGACATCGTGGTCCAGCTGTTCGCGTTGCGGGCCTTGGTCCGGTTCACGTCGCTGGGGCAGATGACGCCGGGGAGACCGGTGAGACCGGCGATGATCGACTGGTTCGTCCCGGTGCCGACGCCGATCGTGAAATCGAGCTTGTTGTAGAGACCGGACTGGTCCATGTTCGGAAGGAGCAGGGCCCCCCAGCTGAAGCCGTTGCCGAACTCGTAGCCGGTCGTGCCGATGACCTGATAACCCCGGATCTGTCCGGGGGGGAAGAGGCCGTGCGTCTCGTGGTAGCTGTGGAGGGCTATGCCGATCTGCTTGAGGTTGTTCTTGCACTGGCTGGCGCGGGCCGCTTCCCGGGCCTGCTGGACGGCGGGGAGCAGGATGGCGACCAGGACTGCGATGATCGCAATCACGACGAGCAGTTCGATCAGCGTGAATCCTCGTTTCGCACAGGCATCGCGACGCATGGGACGAAATCCTCGAATGGAGTCAGAGAACGGAAGACAGGATGGGCCGCCCGCCCCCCGGAAGAACCCGGGATGGAGACCGTGGCGAGCGGTCGAAAGACCACGTGGAGAATCGGGCTACTTCTTTTTGGGGGCCGGCTTGCCGTCCGTCGTGCCGGAGGTGGCCGTCTCTTCGAGTTTCATTCCGGCCGGCTGATCGGGGAGCGACGGCGTGCCCGACCCGCATCCCGTCGCCAGGAATGCTCCAGTCAGGGCGATGCCGACGGCCCGCCGAATGCCTCTCTCCGGGACTGCACCGCGACTGCTCATCATCACCTCGCTTCACGTCGTGACGGAGGCCAGGAGTGCCTCGCTCCTGGCTGGATGCGCCCGGCCTCGGGCGCGAAACGTCCTCTCGAGGGACGGCGGCGTTCCGGCACGCACCGCGTCTCACGGAGGGGGATTCCGGATCGTTCTGAATACCTTCGTTCGTTGGGCGAGGGCCTCCTCGCCGACTGAAACCACTGCAACAGTCAGACGCTCTCACTCAGTTACCGGAGTGAGACGGAACAGGTTCGTTGTGACGACGACGTTTCTCGGGGACTGCCCCGCTGCCCTTGGTCGCTGTACGACTGATCTTGGCCGCTGGTGAAGACGTACATCCCAGACGCAAGCGGCGTCTGGATGCAACACATCATTGGGGGGATGTCGGCCGTTTCGACCTCATTCATCGATCGTTTAGTGAATTCTCTCATTTGGTGCCGCATTCGTTTGCGTGCGAAAGATCCGGCGCGCGGTGTGGTCACTAGTTGTGCGGCATCGCGCGCTTTGCCCTGTTTGGTGGTGCGCGCACCTGAGGAGAGAGCGCGCCGAATGAGGGGAACAGAATCCATCCTCAGACGGAGCGACTCATGGCAAAGAAGATCACGAAGCGTCAGCAGGCGTTTCTCGACGCCTATCGCGAGCTCGGCTTTGTGCACGGAGCCGCCCAGAAAGCGGGCGTCTCGCGGGAGCTGCACTACAACGCCCTCAGGGTCTCGAAACCTTACAGAGAGGCGTTCCGGGAGATCGAACAGACTTTCGCCCTGAAGCTCGAGGAGGAGGCCCGGCGGCTGGCGGTCCTCGGCGAAGTCGTACCGGTCTACTACGGACGGAAGATCGTCGGGTTCCGGAACCGACCTTCCGACCGGTTGATGATCTTCCTGCTGAAGGCGAACAACCCCGAGAAGTTCGTCGAGCCGCTCCGTCGCCGCCGGCGGACGCGAAAGCCTGACAGTCGAGCGATTTCCCGGCGGAGTAGCGCATCGGCCTCGTTCTCGTGGAAGCGGATGAACCGGGCTCTCCGAAACCAGAGTCTCTCAGGGGTTTCCGGACGACGGGGGACGCGCCGGAAAACCCCCGAATCGGCCGTCGCTCCTGTGAACGGTTCCGTTCCGATGGTTGCTCTGCAGGCGGACCTGCCGATCAGCGAACCGGCTCCGGTCGAGGTTGGGAAACCTGACAATGGAGAGTTTGTTCCGGAGGCGACCGAAGTGGGCGCACAGGGATGTTTGGTCGGTTCCACGAGGGAGCGCCTCCGGCGAGGGCAGGGGCTGGCCCCTGCACCCCAACAGGGCCGCGCACAATCCGACCGCTCGAACACCGATCATTGGCGTCGCAGCCTACTTAGCGCAACCCATCGTGCTTCGCCGCCCGGGGCCAGGGCTGTGCCCTGGCTAGCGGAGGCCTCGGCGTTCTTGGCGGCGCTTGATGAGGTCGAGGATCGCTCCGGCACCCGCTTTCACCGCGGCCCGCTTGCCGAACTCGGCCAGCGGCTTGTTGTCGACCTGCGGCTTGTCGAGCGTGCCACCCACCTTGATCTGCAGCCCCTCTCCCACAAGTGCCGCCAGAATGGGGCCGCGCTGCAGCCACTCCTGCGGAAGACGGAAGTCGACCAGGAGATCGAGCGTCCGGTCGACCGTGCCGACCGAGCCCTGGCTCGTCACGACCACGCCGCCGACGTTGAACACCACGAGGCCGTGCGACATCCGGCCCTCCTTCATCTGGAACTGGATCTCCTGCCGGGGCATGTTCATCCAGACCATCGCTTCGGGGTCGAGCCGACCGCCGGAAATCTGCAGGATCGTGCCGACTCCTCTGAGGACCTCATCAGCGATGGGACCGGGACCGACCCGCCCCTCCTGCATCAGAAGCTTTCCGCTGGCGACCCCGCGGCCGGGGGCGTCGAGCGGCAGGGAGGCCTGGTCGAGACCGAGGCTGAACCGTCCTTCAACGGCGGTCGCGTTCGAGACCAGCGGAGCGATGTACATCAGCCACGAACGGCACATCTCCTCGGTCATCTGGACGTTCTCGAGGACCGGTCCTCCACCGATGTGCACGGTGAACGGCTGCCGGTCGAGCGGGATCGAGGGCCGGACCCGCAACTGGCCGGTGGTGACGGGGACGTGGAGCGGGTCGACGGAGAGGATGTTGTCCTGCGTGGCGACCCGGATCTGTCCGTTGTCGGAACGGATCCCGAATGCGGTCGCGGCGGTCCACGACAACTCGGCGCCGATTTCGAAAGACGGGAGCGGCGTCTCGGGTGTCGCGAGGTTCAGCGGGTTGGGCTGGCCCGGGAGCGGAGCAGGGGGGAGTCCGCCCGATTCGGTGCCAGAGGCGGGGACAGCGGCCGGGGTCGGTGCGCCGTTGGCCGCAGCCTGCGCGATCTCCGGGGCGGGAGGGACCGGGGCGGCGAGACGGCGGAGCGGGCCTTTCACGACGAGCTTGCGGAGCTGGGCTCCTTCGATCCGGACCTCCTGCTGGAGGTGGACCGGGAGCCGGGCGAGGAGGAGCTGCAGGTCGTAGTCGGCGTCGCCGGTGATGTCGCAGTCGAGGTCGCCGCTCCAGTCGGAGACGTTCCCCTGGAATCGGAAGTTGGCGAGCTCGGAGCGGAGGGCGGCGGAATCGATGTGGGCGAACTCCTTGACCGGGTTGACCTGCCCCCGAAGGCCGAACTCGATCGGGGCCTGATTGAACCAGCGGGTCGGGGCGACCGCCCCCTTCTTGAGCGATTCGAACTGCAGCCGCGGGATCCGGAGATCGACCTCCGTGGCGAGCAAGCCCCCCTCGATCGGGGTGAGCTTCGTTTCGAGCTCGAGGTCGGTCACTCCGGCGAAGGCCACGAGGTGCATCGAGTCGGCGAGCGCCGGCTGGAGCATGTCGAGCGGGAAGCCGAGGACCTTGGCGGTGAGCTGTCCGCCGTGGCTTTCGCGGGTCTTCGGGACGAAGTGCCACTGGCCGGCGAGATGGATCGAGCCGTCGGGGGTGGGGTGGGTCACCTTGCAGTCGAGGGAGACTTTGTTGTTCGGATCCGCGGCCGGCTCGCTGGCGTAGGAGGCCTGGAGGTCCGCCAGCTCGGCGAGCTTTTTGCCCGCGGGATCGGAGAAGGTGACGGTTCCGTCCTTGAGGCGGACGGTGACGTGCGGCTGGATTCCGGCGGGGGGCTTCTTCCCGAGCCGTTCCCCCAGCGAGGTGAGGTTGTTCTGCCCCTCACCGACGATCAGGTTCAGGACCGGCTTCTCGATCGTGAACTCCCCGAGCTTGCCGGGGGATTTGACGAGGTCGAGGAGCGAGCTGCTGGAGGTGATGCTCTCGGCGGAGAAGAAGGTGCGGCCTTCGTCATCCTTGAGCATGATCCCGTTCATCAGGACCGGCGAGAGCCAGCCGAACTGGGCGGAGGTGACGACCGTCCCCGGGGCGAGCTCCGGGACGAGCCAGTTGACGACCTGGTGCCGGAGCGGAGTCGCGGCGACGATCCAGGGACCGGCGAGGACCAGTCCGCCGAGGACGAAAGTCAGGAGAAAGAGTCGCCCGAACCAGCTCGAGCCCCGGCGGGGGGCGGACTTCGATTCGCGGGCGGGTGCCGGCTGGGCGGGGGCGGGGGCGGACTGGGTTTTCGGGGTTGCGACCTGCAGAGCCATGTCTCCCTCCGGTGGTGGCTTGGCCCCCAAGGGTATCCCGTCGGGAACGGGGGGCAAAGGGGGATGCCGGTGGTCCTGTCGAGAGAACCGCCGGATCTCTGGACGTGTCTGCAAAGGGTGTTCCCCGCTCCGGGCTTCAGGGGCGGCGGATAACTCCTTACACTCCCGACCTTTCCGTTTCGCAGTTTCTCGAAGGATCGCCCGCCGTGCGCTGGACCAAGACGTTCATTCCGACCCTCAAGGAAGATCCCGCCGACGCCGAGATTCCGAGCCACAAGCTCATGCTGCGGGCCGGTTTCATCCGCCAGCTGATGGCCGGGGCCTACACCTACCTGCCGCTCGGCTACCGCGCCCTGCGGAAGGCAGAGTCGATCGTTCGCGACGAGATGGACAAGGCCGGGGCGGTCGAGATCTTCATGCCGGCGCTCCAGCCGATCGATCTCTTCGAGCGGACGGGCCGGATCCACTCGTTCGGCAACGTGCTGATCCAGTTCAACCTGACCCGCGGCGACCGGAAGGCGCACCTGGCGCTCGGACCGACCCACGAAGAGGTCGTCACCGACCTCGCTTCGAAGCACCTCAACAGCTATCGGCAGATGCCGATCACGCTGTACCAGATCCAGACGAAGTTCCGGAACGAGGAGCGGCCGCGGTTCGGGATTCTCCGGACCAGCGAGTTCCTGATGAAGGACGCCTACAGCTTCGGGGCGAACCTCGAGGACCTCAACACCGCCTACCAGGCGATGTACGACGCCTACTGCCGGATCTTCACCCGCTGCGGCGTGAAGTACCTGCCGGTGGAAGCCGAGAGCGGTCCGATCGGCGGCGACGCGTCGCACGAGTTCATGGCTCCGGCCAACAACGGTGAAGACAAGATCGCTTACTGCGAAGCCTCGGGCTACGCGGCGAACCTCGAGCGGGCCGAGACCGGCCGCAAGCCGCCGGTGATCAAGACGGCGGACGGCGCCGCGGCGCTGGCCAAGGTTGCGACGCCGAACGTCGGCAGCATCGAGCAGGTGTCGAAGCTGCTGAAGTGCTCGCCGACGCAGATGCTCAAGACGCTGATCTATGTGGCGGACGACAAGCCGGTGGCGGTGCTGCTCCGCGGTGACCACGAAGCGAACGACGGGAAGATCCGCCGGGCGCTCAAGGCGACGAAGGTCGAACTGGCGAGCGTTGCGGTCATCCAGCAGGTCACCGGTGCGCCGGTCGGCTTCGCGGGGCCGGTCGGGATCAAGTGCCCGGTCATCGCCGACCACGACGTGCCGGTCATCAAGGATGCCATCACGGGGGCGAACGAGGCGGATGCGCACCTGACCGGGGTCAACGTCGGGCGGGACTATCAGCTCGACACGACCTACGACCTGCGGAACGCGGTCGAAGGGGACCCGTGCCCCAAGAGCGGCCAGCCGATCAAGTTCGTCCACGGGATCGAGATCGGGCACGTCTTCAAGCTCGGGACGAAGTACAGCACCTCGCTCGGTGCGACCTTCCTCGACGAGAAGGAGCAGCGGCATCCGATCATCATGGGGTGCTACGGGATCGGCGTGAACCGGATCCTGGCGGCCCTCGCCGAGACCAAGCACGACGAGAACGGCCTGATCTGGCCGGTCACGATCGCCCCGTATGAAGTCGTCCTCTGCCCGCTGAACGTTACCGAGGCCCCGGTCATGGAGCTGGCCGAGACCTATTACAAGGAGCTGCAGGCGGCCGGGGTCGATGTCCTGCTGGACGACCGGGACGTCCGCCCGGGGGTGAAGTTCAAAGACGCCGACCTGATCGGCTTCCCGCTGCGGGTCGTGATCGGCGGGAAGGGGATGCAGGCGGGTGAGATCGAGCTGAAATGGCGCGACGAATCGCAGGCAACGAAGGCGCCGATCGCTGAAGGAGTTCAGCGGATCGCCGATGAGATTCGTCGCCGAAAGGCAGAACTGGTTAAGGCTTAGGGGGTGGGCTGGCCGAACATAGCGGGGTGAATGTGGCCCCTGGGGGTGATGCATTTTGGAGCAGGCGGCTCCAGAGGTGCGAGACCTCCGGCCACTTCGGCCAGCTTTCGAGTCGTTTCCCCATTCCGCTCCGGGTGATGACTCGAAAGTGCTGCACGATGCTGCGTTTTGACCGACTCCGGGCGTGTGGGCACGCCCCCGGAGATTCGGAAGAAACGGCGTCGTCCGCAGGAGTTGGCTCGTCCTCCCAGGTTTTCGTGATTACACTTCCCTACGATATCCGGCATGCCTCATGCTGAATTCTGATGGAGCGGAGCGTCTCGCGGTGCAACTGGGCCGGAGTGTATCCAGGCACACCGCGGTGATGACCGGCATGTGACACAGGGTGACCATGCAGCGACAGCTAGTGATTCCGGATTCTCTTGACCTGGCGTCCCTGGGTAGCGGCAGCCCGTTGTTCGGACCGGATGAGATTCGCGCCGTCAATCCGCAGCGGCATGAGATGGAGCAGCTCTCGGCCGTCGTCGCCATCGACGACGAGCGGATGACTGCGATCGGCTACAAGGACCTCACGACTGCGGACTTCTGGGGCGATCCTGCGCTGACGGGAGGCATGCCCTCGCCGATCGGCATCGAAGTCGCGGCCCAGCTCGCAGTCTTCTATCTGAAGTGGTCCAAGCTGCTGAACACCGACGCCGACCTCGGCATCGGCGGCCTCAGCAACATGCGGGTCCTTGCGCCGTTCCAGGCCCCCTGCCGGCTCATGATCGCCGTGCGGGTGGTCGATCTCGACGCGCCGTACTCGGCCCGTCTCGAGTTCCAGGCCGAAGTGAACGGGACGCCGGTCTTCGCGGGGGACATGCTCTGCATCGCCCTCCGTCGACGGGCCCCCGAGAGCATCAAGCCGAAGCCCGCCGCGCCGGAGTTTGCCAAGTCCCCGGCCCCGGCCCCGGTTCTCGCCGGAGCGACGAGCGGCAGCGAGTACGGCTCGCGGATCGAGATCTGAACCATCGCCGTGGCGGTGGTCCTGCGCCGATCGATGTGCTGAAGGGAACAGGCCCGCTGGGGGCATCCGCTTTCGCGGTGTGATGCGTGTCCGGTTTTTGCGTGGACACGCGCGCCGGGGTGACCAGCGATCGCCGCTACAGGGCCGCCTTCTGAGAACTCAGCCGCCGGATCGTGGCGGCGGCGCTGTTCCGGACGACCGGGTCGGAGTCCGAGAGGAGCGCGCGGACCGCATCGAGCTGGTCCGCGGAGGCCACCTTCTGGACCAGCTGCATCGCCCGTTGCCGCCGCTGGGGGTGTGCCTGCGAGGCGGGGGAGCGGACGTACGCCAGCAGCGGAATCGTCCCCGCCGGGCCGAGCTCTTCAATCTGCTCCGCGTACAGGTAGCTGACCTTCGTCTCGCCGATGACCGCCAGCATGGCGTCGAGGCGACTCTGGAGCTCGCTGTCGTCGGGGGGCTTCTGAGCGAGGAGCGGCATCTGCCAGGAGGTCGCCGCGAGGGCGTCTCCGTGGTAGGCGACCTCTTCCGGCTGTCCTTCGACCATCGCCATCGCCTGCCCCTTGCCGATCGAGACCGGAGCGACGGCGTTCTGCGGCTTCACCGCCACGGGATCATTGGTCGCCATGCAGCTCGCCACCGTGTCCTGCACTTTCCACTGCAGCTCGGAGCTGCTGGGACAGGTGAAGAGACTGATCGGCCGGCGTTCGACGCTCGCCGGCCGGGGGAGCTGGATGTCGAGCTCGCACTGCCGGGCCGCCTGGGCCCAGAGTTCCCCCCGGACCAGCTCGACCCGCTCCAGCAGGTGGACGACGACCTCGGTCTCCTGGTTGAGCCGGAGCGTCCCTTCGCAGCTCGTCTGCACTTCGCACAGTCCGTCCCGCGGAGTCCGGAGCCGGCACCCTTCGACGAGCGCCGTCCGTTCCCCTTTGCGGATCGGGCTCCACCGGGGATCGCCGGGGGGCTGCATTTCGACCTCGCCGACGGCATAGGCGACGCTCGCCACCTGATGCGGCGCGACGGGTGTTGGCGGTTCCGGTCGCTGCAGCAGCATGAGAGCGGCGACCAGGAGCGATGCCGCCAGCAGGACCACTCCCCAGTTCCGTGGCCGAGGCGGGAGGGGAGCGGGTGCGGGGCGAGGGGCGGTCGCTGTCGTGTACGCGGCCGCGACGCCGGGGGATGCGGTCGGCGATTGAGTGGTGAGCCGGTCGATCTGGGCGTCGACCTGCGACAGCAATCGATCCGCGTGAGGGACTGTGAGTCGCGCCGTCAGCATTCCGTGTAGCTCCTCGAGCTCATCGAGCGCAGCCCGGCATTCGGAGCAGCCCGCGATGTGGGCGCGGAGGGTGACTGCGTCGGCCGGTGCGAGTTCGCCGTCGAGCAGCGGAGAGAGCAGAGGGAGCGTGTCGTTACAGGTCATGGCAGGCCCTCCGCTCCGGAAGCAGCCGGCGCTTCAGGATCTCCCGCGCGCGGGTCAGGCGCTCGCTGACCGTGGCTCGGGCCACCCCCAGCCAGCCCGCCAGTTCGTCGTACGTCATGTCTTCGAAATAGTGCAGCAGCAGGACCTCGCGGAGTTCCTCGGGAAGTTCGGACACCAGCTGCAGGATCCGGCGGCGTTCCTCCGCCCCTTCGGGGGACTCGTGATGCTCCGCCGGGGCGGCGTGTCCGTCGAATTCCGCGGCCGAGCCGACCGGGATCTCCCGCCGCCGCCGCGGCGTCCGGAGACGGTCGAAACAGACGTGGGTGGCGATCGTCCGGAGCCAGCCGCCGAACGCCTCTCCCTGCTTGAGCTGCGCCAGCTCGAGGTAGCCCCGCAGGAGGGTCTCCTGCGTCGCATCCTCCGCGTCGGCGACCGAGGCGAGCCGGGAGTGGCAGACGGCGAGGATCCGGCGGAACCAGCGGCGCGCAAGGAGACCGTAGGCCGCCCGTTGACCGGCGACCGCCTGGTGGACCAGTTCCGCGTCGGGTGTCTCCAACGCCTCTCCTCGACTGTCACGTCGATTCGCCATCGCTTCGTCGACCGGCGCCGATTCTCGAGCCGGTGGAGGGCCGGGCCTGGGCGATGTCCGTCCGCCGAAGATTCGAACAGGCGGCGGACTCGCAAGGTGGCACCGTACCAAAGACGGATGCGGCTGTCCGGCAGGCTGGCCGATTCCGGGGCAGGGGAGAACTTTCGCCGATTCCCCCGTTCCCGGCGAATTCTCCCGGCCGCTCGGCCGGCGGTGCCCGTCCTTGCTTCCGATCACGCGGTCGACCGCTGTGCAGGGGCGCGGAGGGGCCGGCGGATCTGTCCTGGCCACGGAGTCCGAATCATGAAACGTGTCGCCTTGTCCTGTCTGCTCGCGAGCCTGGGAGGGATGGCGGTCTGGGCGATTGCCGCCTCTCCCGACGCATCGAACCCGAAGACCGCTTCGTCCGGGGGGGCCAAGATTGTCGCCCCTGCGGAAGACCTGATCGTTCACGAATGGGGGACGTTCACGACGTTCTCCGGCTCGGACGGAGTCCACCTCGACTTCCGGCCGTTGGCCGCCGCCCACAGCGACCTCCCGGACTTCGTCTGGGACCGGGCTTTGGGGAGTCCGCAGGCGGTCTTCAGCAAGGCCCGCCTGCGGGGGAAGGTCCGGATGGAGACCCCGGTCACCTACTTCTACACCGACCGGGAACGGACGATCCGGGCGAGCGTCGAGTTTCCGCAGGGGATGCTGACCGAGTTCTATCCCCCGGTGGAGTCGTTCTCTCCACCGTTCGACATCAAGGCGGCGACCACCGACGGCGAGAAGATCGGGAACTCCCGGCTCGACTGGGGGAAGATCAAGCTGATCCCCGCCAAGGCGTTCCTCCCGACGGTGGCGGATGAGACCGACGGCGCCTGGCTGCAGCAGCGGGTCCTCGAAAACCTCTGCCTTCCTGGAAACGGCCACTACGCCGCCGCCCGCGCGACCGACTCCGCGTTCGTGCTGACAAACCTGAAGTCCAAAGGACCGTTCTCGCCGGGAGGGCGGTACCTCGAAAAATTCCTGTTCTACCGGGGAGTGGGGAAATTCGAGCTGCCGGTGCAGGTCGAGGCGGGGACCGACGGGGAGATCCGGGTCCACAACCGGGGAACGGAAACACTGAAGTCGCTGTTCCTGGTCGAGTCGACCGGGAACGAGCAGCGGATGTCCGCGATTCCGCAGGTGGCGGCGGGCCAGGCGGCGGTGATGCCCCGGCCGGTGCCGGTCACCGATCGGCAGGCGGCCCGCGACCAGATGGTGACCGCCCTGGTCCAGGAGGGGCTGTACGAGAAGGAGGCCCGGGCGATGGTCGCCACCTGGGATGACTCGTGGTTCCTCGAAGAGGGGACGCGGGTGTTCTACATGGTCCCCCGGCCGGTGACCGACAGCCTGCTCCCCCTCAAGATCGAGCCGCAGCCCAAGGAGACCGTTCGGGTGCTGGTGGGGCGGCTCGAGGTGATGCGGGCCTCGGAGGAGAAGCGGCTGGTCGAGGTGGTCCGGCGGAGCGCGGCCGCCCGGAGCGTGGAGCGTCAGAAGCAGCAGGAGACCGGAGTCACTCCTCCGGAGCTCCCCGTTCCCGAGGAGATTGCGAAGCTCGGGCGGCTGGCGGAGCCGGCCTTGGTCCGGGTCGAACTGGTCTCGCGGGACCGGGAGGTCCGGGACGAGGCGGAGTACCTACTGTACCTGCTTCGGAAGCTGCCGAAGGATCTGTAGGTCGGGGGAGTTTGCGTCCGTCGGATGAGTCCGTCGCGTGATCGGAAATCCCGGCCGTGGCTTCGAGCGGGCAGGTCGCTGCCCGGTCGGACTGCGGCGCGGGATTTCGGCATTCGCCGGCAGGCGGGCGGCGCAATCCCTGCGTCCCCGTTTTGAGGCCCGTTCGGTGGAGGTCCCCCCAATCGTTCCCGGCAAGGCAACCGCTAGCGCCTGCCGATTGATTTCAAGATGCCCCGAAGGTAGCCTTCCGTTTGCGAAAATCCTTGAGAATCTTCTCGCTTCGGCACTTCGCACCCCCTCCTTCGCATCGTCCGTTGACCATCGGCGGCCCGTACTCAAGGTCTTCGCGTAGAAGTATTTATGAGCAATTCACCTCGCAACGACGCGAATCAGCCTTTGAGCTCCCAGGCCGCCGACCTCCTGGGGATCCACTTCAATCCGCAGGGGCCGATCGGCGACCCGCTGGACTTTGAAGGGCTCGATTTCGGCGATCTCGATCCGCCGACCCCTCCGACCCCGGCTGCTCCCGCCTCCGCCGGCCCGGAAGCCCCCATCGTCGTCTTCCTGCACGGCGGCTACTGGCAG
>JAULBW010067469.1:0-37970 GCA_032358265.1 Vaucheria bursata
TAAGCGTGTAGCTTTCTTGTGTTTTGGTTTATCTTACGTTGTTGATTATGTACGTAAAATTTGGAAATTAGATCCTTGCATGAACTTTAATTCTCCTTAGCAACATGTGACTTTCTAAATTATGTAGTTGGAAATAAAAAAATATCAGACGAACCATAGAAAACAAACTGTTGAATTGTATGTAGGAATCTGAAATAGAACTTGAAATAAAAATAAATAACAGACAATAAACAGATTACAAATACATCACAATCTAGAACTAGAAGTAAAATGACAGGTAGCATGTACAAATTCTGTCATTAGTTTTCCTCAAATGCATAAAAAAAATACAAAGCCAAGAAAAAGTAATGTTCCTATGATGACCCCAAAGTAACAAATTATAAGGTAAAAATTGTAATAGCTTTTTTCAACAAACAGCTACAAGAAATAAAAATCATGACTAAATCAACAATGTACGCTTTAGAACTTTTTAGCTACTTAGACAGTGCAGCTTTCCTGATGCTTGCATCGTTGGCAAAAATTCAAGAAAACACATATTTTTATCAAAAATGATTGAGGCTGATTAGACATTGTAGAAACAGAATATTAATTTATGGACTGTAAATCATAATTTTTTAATTTTAATTTTTGAACAAAGCACTGACACAGTCAACAAATTGCTAATATCAGAAGATAAAATTAAAATCTAAATGATATGTTTTTTCAAAAACAAAAAAAGCTAAGTCAAGTCCTTTGATAGAAATTGTACCAGTCAGTTCATGAAAACTATTCCATGCAGTTGTAAAATGTATTGCACACAAGATCAAACAAAGCCTTGAGCTTGAGAGTGAAACAGAAATTAATATAGTTAATGACTATATTATAATCTATGAATAAAACTCAATGTTTTAGAAAAGTCTTGAAAAGGACTGCAGGATTTCAATGAAGGTAAAAAACAGTCTAATAGGACAGGTGAACCGTAAATAGAGTAACTCAAAACACTGGGGATGTAGAAGGTTCAATTGAAGCAACTCTGATTTTAGGAATGCAGCTTTGAAAAAACAATAAATTAATTACAGTTATTTATTTTCTTGCAGGACTTCTGATCTTTTATTGGACATGTGATGGTACTTAATGGAAGTGAGTATACAATCCTTGACCTGCAGTACTTTCCATAGTCTGCCTTTTAAGCTGTTCAAGTATTTAATAAAACGAAAATAGCAAATTAGTAAGCACTGGCTGCATGCACATAGAATCCATCATGTATGTAACAACCACTACGAATAAAAATACAGTATCAGAAGGCATGTTTTAATAGAATATATTTTATGGTTTCTCAAGTGCCTCCGATGCTGACATCTGTACCCGATTTAAACTCCTTGAAGATCTTTTTGATGGCTAGTGACTTTAACGATTTTCTCATGTTGCGGAAAAGATGGTGTTTCTCAGCCCTGACATTAGACACAAGTGGGATATGTCAATGCAACAAAACCATAAATTAAGTTACTTCAAGTGAGAATTCTGGAATTCATATAATTTCAAAAGTATCTTGTTGCAGTACCAAAATTGAAAAAAAAGGTTCTTTATACATGTAAATACTGCGTTAAACCATGTATATGAGTTCTTTATAGAGAAACATCGATGACTACGTAAAGGGATGTTACTATCTGCTTCAATAAAATAGAGATCATTCTGCAATAAAATGTGTAAAATGTAATTTACCTTTCACAAGTAATTCCATGATATTTCAATAAAAATGGATTATTTTTAACCTGAAAAGTCATAAAAGCATATGATTGAGGTTTAATTGTCCTTTCAAATACTTCATCTTTAATTATGTAATTTAAGTTGTAATATTCTACACTTTCCCTATCATGCTTCTCATGAACTCAAACTCCGGACTCTAAGATGATGAATCCCTTCTAGCCATATTACAATTTGTATATCCAGAACTACGTATGCTCAATTTGAAATTTTAACCTTAAATTCAAATATAATAATAAATAGTCTTTAATGGAAAACAGACGATTACAGTCTCAGACATAGTAGAAAGGATGCAGCATTCAATTAACCATTGACTTCCTCACTAAGAGGGAAATGAAAAAAAAACAGTACAATGTGTTAAAATATGTTAGCTATCTTTCCATTGGCTCCAAACAGTGCCTAGGAGGCCTCCTAGCACATGGCGAATCCAATAATAGTCCAGACAGAGATTGAGGAATAGGCTGAAAATAGGTAGCCGCCTGTCCTGGCGCTTCTGCCACAGAGATTTCTAGGGACTTAATGCCCCGTGAGAGCAGATAGGCAGGAGTGAAATTGTGTACTAAACGATTGTAAATGTAGTGAGCAAGTTCTTCTACTGTGGAGTGCATGATTGGAAGCATGACACAATCTGACTGGAAATCAGAAAAACTTACCATTAGTACAAATATAATAAAATAAGCACCTAAATATGATATACTACCGGATAAATATAAAAAGCATTTTTTAAATACTGTCAACGATTATGCAAAAATTTTAATATTAAATAGTTTTTAAGGTAATAGTGATCTATTTAGAATTTTCATCAAAGCTTAACAATCCAAATCAGAAGATATATAAAGCGCAATAGAGATTATGTATAAATACATTACGTGATGTTTGGTTAAAATCAGCGTCTGTAAGAAAGAAAGGATATAAAATTAGTTAGGTACCTCTGGAAATGAAAATAATGAGCCATCTTGACATTTCATCAAGACTTGGTTATCAGCTACTTTGCTATTGATTACATTGCTTCTTTGAGGACATAAAAAACGGCCATTCAAATCTTTACAAATCCATCTTGTTGCTTTGATTAAATCATTTCTGCTCATGATAAGTCCATCATGGGCGACCTTGACAAATACATTATAGAGCACTAGTAAATTTAATGTTCTTTAATACTTCATTTTGTGTCTAAGTTCTGCATCGTAAGTGATTAAGTTGAGAGATTTGAGAACTTTCCTTTACATTATATGCAGCAGATTTAACAATATAGAAAGATAATCAGCAAGTATTACTACATTAGTATTAAGCTAAAATTATGCATTTATTTGCTGCAGAGAATTAAATAACGACTTTCAGGAGCTCTATCACTAGCGAAGGAGAACAAGAGAAAAATACCCAAGAATAATATCAAAGCTACCTCAAAACTCCAACAAATGAGATTTAATATATTCAATTCATTTTTCAGGTTTACACATACTTCGGCAATTCGAAAGTAAGGTGCCGCATAAGTCGAACATAAATTTCAATAAACTTTAAAATTTTTCTAACCTCTCCTCGCATTCGCACAGATACTTGGTAATTGTGTCCATGAATCTGTTCTCGATATCCATCATAAGCAACAAAATGAGCGGATGAAAACTTTAGAGCTTCTCTCTCGAGGGTTAGCTCAAATTCAGTGGAGGAAAAATTCGAATTCATTTTAGGACTGGCGTTTCGAATAATCAATCACCTCGTAATTGAAGATATAAGGGAAACTGAGCGTAAAAACTAACACCAATCTGTAACAAAGCAGAATGATTCCTTCATTTCTTTAAGTAAAAGCCATGTTTTATGCAGGCTTTTAAATAACTACAAAGAAAATTTTTCATGTGTTGAGACTTCTGATAAGAATGAACCGTTTAATAAATCGTTATGAATCGTCATAAAATGCACTTGACAATTGATTTGCATTTTTCGCGCCATGTCCCTAAAGCAGAGTAGTCATGACGAACCTGGGATATGGGATTGGAAAAAAGGTGGAAATGTTGGGAAGGCACTGTCTGATTTGGAGCGTACGTTTGAGTGTGAAATCTGCTCTGGCTTTTTCGTCGCTCCTCAATATTTTGTTCAATGTGGCCACACATTCTGTAGTGAATGCATACGGCGAGCCTTAGAAGTAAAGCGACTTTGCCCAAAATGTAATTCTTCTGCTAACAACACTGATCTACGAGCAGCAAGATTGATAGATGCTGCCTGTTTCAGTTTTTTAGCGGCTCGAAAAGCGTTGGTCGATGCATCGAACTCAGGCTTTTTTCTAACAAACGACGAGAAAAATACTTCTATCATCGAAGAAAATAGTACATCAGATTTAAAAAGTAGCAGTAGTCAGAATATTCATTCAGGTGTAACGAGACTGAAACGACCAAATTTTCACTTGTTAAAATACGATGATCTAAGGCAGTTATGCTTAGATCACCATCTACCTTCTGTTGATGCAGCTGGTAAAAATCGTGATGTGGTGATGAAAATTATGAAAGAGAGGTATCGATCGCTATGTTTATTGCATGAAACAGAAATGGACAAATCAAAGTCTTTTGGGGGAGTTCCAATGCGGTCCATGAAAGAATTAGCAGATGAAGTGATACGACTTGAAAAAGCAAAAGCAGAAAGTGAAAAAATTTCAAAAGACTTTGGAAAGAATTTGAAATCAATCCAGGCATGAATTAATTATGGCTGTAAATGAGATGTTAACAATATTAAATTAGGATACTTATGCAGCACCGGTAGAGTTCGAACAAAAGTTCATTATGTAAAATTTTTTTTGAATAAATCATTAAAATATGAGACCAAGTTTTGTTGCACATCTAGATTTGAATTCCATATCTGCAGACCCTGTTCATATAGCGAATTTATGATCTAGAGTTTGTTTCTAATTTTATCAAATATTTTTTTCATGTTAAATTCCTTTTTTACATTCATGAATCCAAAATCTGTTGCACGAAAGCTCATATTCATTATTTTATTTTAAACTTGCATGCTAAGTATTGGTTGCTTTCATGGTATTTTTCTTTTGTTTAGATTTTCGATATTAAAATTAAATGTGTTTAACCATCATTTTTCTTGGCCTTCATTTAGGATGGGGGCTTATCCTGTGCAAGTCCAAGTGTCAAGGAGAAATTTCGAGAACAAATTATGTCGCTGAAATCGAAAAAATCTATTCCAGCACATCAGAATCATAACTTTCACGACAAAATCGATATTTTGGGGAAAGTTGGGATTTTAATTCCGATTATAAAATCTTCTGCTAATATCAAAACAAATAACAGTGAAAAGAGCAAAATGCGAAATAAATCTGATGAGGTAATGAATACGAGTCAAAATGTTGTGTTCTACCTGAATGAGTCAGGGAATTGGCAGGAAGAAAAAACGCCAAAAGTTTTAGAAATCTTGGAATCGGTTCGAAATGATAGCAATCAGCAAATTATCTTCATGCCTACTCTTAATTTTATGAAAGCAAGGGATACAAAGAACTTTTCTGCTCAAGTGACAGAGTCCAATTTAGAGCCGAAAAGTTCAAACAAGAAGCAAGGGAATATTTCTTTTTTAAAAAGTGAACCTTTGTCGAATAAGAAAATGCAAATAGCTGAGCTACCTAAACGAATCGCGAGTCCTTCACTAATTCCACTTGCACATAAAAGATCATTTGAATGTATTGATGTTGATAGTGATATCATTGAAATTGATGGAAAGTTTTTTGCAAGCGAAGCTAATGAGGGTTCTAATCAATGGATCTGTCATAAATGTACTCTTATCAATTCTATAAAAGATAGTAATTGTCAAGCGTGTGACACATTTCGAAGAGTTAATTCTTTAAATAAGCAATCAAGAAAGTAAGATGGAAGTATCAAAAATGAAAATTGTAATTTTTTTGTATCTGTTGTTTTTTAGATATTGTTTGCTGCATTGATGTACTACTACCCTCAGAAAGTATTATTAATACCCTTACATATGAAACGTTTATTTTAACAAATATGGCAGTTAATTGTCAAGCTATGTTTTTGATGGAAAAGTTTGGAGATTTTATTTCTCTTACAGGAAATCATTCAAATCTTATTTTAATTTGCTGGCAATTCTTTTGAGCCCTAGATACTTGGTTTCAAAATAACATGTTCAGGCCTATCGGCTTCCCCTGAATGTAATAACTTGCTTTTTTTAATTATAATGCATACTTTCTTATATTCAATGAGAATACCATATTGTTCTGCTAGCATAAGTAGGGCCAACGTTTTTTTTTCAGACCCAATGATATGGCCACTTGTTGCAGCTCTACATTTTAACCTTGTTAGCAACTAATGAAAACTGAATTTGAGTATACCATCTGATGATGTTTCTATATAACTTTGTAGTAACGTGATATTGACCATCCATGAATTATTTGCATGAAAAACAAGTCATTGAGTAAAAAGTACAAACTTATTTGAACAGTTTTGTTGGGATTTAGTGTCTAACTTTTCAATAAATGTGAAAGTGGCGATTTCCTATCAAAACAGCAGATGGTCCAAAATGGAGTAAAATGTTAGAAATTTGCATATGACACGGTTTTGATTCTAGAGATGGCTCTCAGTTTAGAACTACAAGTGACTTGGTGTGATTACAGTTCAGATAAGTAGAGTCAGAGTTGAACGGGTATAGTGTAATCAACTTAGTCAAGATTCTAAAAAAATCTTCCAACACTTGAATTTCTTTAAATGCATTAACTATATTTGACTTCCTCATATTAGATACTGTAAAGAATGACTTTTTTCATCACATGTGCAAAGACTGTATGATGTAATGAGAATTCGAAAAAGAAACATATTTATACTGCTCTCTTATTTCTTATAAAGTAATTTTACCAGTTTGGTGGAAATTTGAGGTGTAAACATGTGTGAGTAAATGGATTGGAAACTCATTGAATGTTTTTTGTACCGTTTGCATTGAATATGCATAATGAATCCTTGCCATAGGAAAAAGCTCTAATCTTTTCTGATGTATTTTATGCATTGCCTTGTAACAAAAATAATTTCTTTAAGAACTGTATTACTTTTGTTTTACCTTTCTGCAAGATTTCTTTGCTGCTAATTTATGCAAATTAATGAAATTGGACCAAAATCATGAGCTTTTAGACATTAGTAGAACAAAAGCTGAAACCTATTGCCATAAGTGATCACAACATCTCAAACAACAGAAAAAAAATTACTGTACCAAATGTACATCTAAAAGCAGGTGTTTAGGCTAAATCAAATCCATTGTGCTCTTTGTGACTTAAATTACAAAATTAAATGTTAAAAACTCATTTGAATAACTGATCGTTGAAACAGTCTCTGTACAGTAGGAAAATGAGGCTCACTATCATAACTCTGAATGTTTCATACTCTCTGCTATGTGGCTCTGCACAAAACAATTACCTGCACTCCATCAAACGCTTGTACCTGGGCTAGAATTGCATTTGAACTTTAATTGAACTTTTATCAGTACTTGAGCTTTCAACTAAACTTGAACTGTCTTTCAGGATGCAAATAATCATCTAGACTTAAACTGTTATCTAGACTTGAACTGTCATTGAGACTTAAAGTACCCTCTAGATTTGAGCTGTCATCTAGCCTTGAATGGCTAAATAACTATAATATAGGATAACATTGTCATTATACTTCTTAATTCCAGAATCAAATTTTCTTATTCAACTGTTAAGGTGGAAATAGAAAGATATAATAGTTTAGTATACTAAGGTACACCTTAAATGTGGATAATGAGACTTAGTAGAGGGGGTAAATTCTAATGTACAGCAAATAGTAGGCAAACAACTAAACAAAAATGTGTAATAAAATACGACAGTTTCTTAGTACTCAAGAAGAGTAAACAAATACATAGTGCTGAACAAATAAACATGTTCCCACCAGCTCCTGCGGTATACCCTCTTGAAATGCCCTTAAAACCGGCTTCTTAGTGAATCTTGCCAAATTATTCTGTCCATAAATAAATCCATAATTTTTTCATCAGCAGGCTTGCAATACTTGAGAATTAAGCAAAGTATCCCTTGAATTCAACTTTGGTAGAAGTAAAGCAGAATAATTAAAAAATAGGCCCAACAAAGCAAGATTATAGGATTGATGACAATTTTAGAGTAGCACCTAACCAGTTGAAAGTGGAGTTTAAAGTACTGTGACAAACAATATAGTTAACTTTAAGAATCTGACCATTGTTGAAGAGGTATTATGACATCAAACATTTGTAACTAGAAAATAAGTAAAGCAGTTTCCACAGAACCATAAGAAATATGAAGCAGCATTATGTGAGGGCGATGAACAAATAAATTCATTAGTTGACTATAACAAAGGTGTTGACATGAAGGATAAGTATTAAGATGCCATTGGAATAATATGCACAATGGGGTAAAAGAGGGAAATAGTGAGAAAAAGCACAGACAAATTATAACTGAAAAATAGGCAAACATGGGTAAGCATAGGCAAGCGTAGGCAAGCATAGGCAAGCATAGGCAAGCATAGGCAAGTATAGGTAAGCATGGGAAAATACAGTTGAACAGTTATACCATAATGATTTACAGAGATAGGAGGACCAGCAAGTGCCCTAATACAAATATTAAGTTTTTGAATTTTAAACTTCATATCAGTGCATACAATAGGATAATATTCCATGCTACAAATTAGTATCAAACAAAGTTATTAAAAAAGCTAATACATCCTTTTTGTATGTATCTTTGTACCAAGCATAAAAATGTATCTGCTTGTTATGTTCCATAGAGTTGCTGCATGTTTGGATCATCTAGTACTTAAGAAAATTGTAACTTGCAACCCAGTTTCTTATCATAATCATAATCATTCCTTCTGAGGTTTTTTTAATTTTTTTTCAAATCAAATCTATTTGCTAATTCTAAAATATCCACATTTTCATGCACTTTACAAGGCACTTTAATTTATGTTTGATGATTGAAACAATATTCATTATTTATTATTTTTGGCATTGACAGCTATCATGTTGCTAGAGTTTTTGCAGCTACTACTTCAGTCCCACTTCAAGACCACAAAATTCTTATACATTATCCATTTCTATTTCAAATAACTTTTAGTTTCTACAGTTGTTGAATGACAGAAAATAAAGGGTATAGTAATATAATATATTATTAGCACCATTATAGATGAAGTGGCTCTGTGGGGTAATGTTCAATATATAGCAAAGGGCAGACAAACAGTAAAGCAAAGATGGGACTTAATAAAATACAATAGTTCTATTAAACTGATGAAAAATGAATATAAGCACAAGACTGAGCAAATAAATATGTCCCCGTTAGCTCCTGTGGCATACCCTCTTGAAGTGCCCTTGAAATTGGCTCTTCAGTAAATCTTACTGAATCTCACTGCATCTTTTGCTCCATAAATGTTGTAATTTCTACTTGTAAGCTTGTGATAGTTTTAGAACTATTTAAAGAATTCTAAGAATTTGTCTTTGGCAAAAATAAAGCGGAGTAAAGTGGAGTAATTGATAACAAGGCTAATTCAAGCAGAATTATGAATTTGATGACAACTCTGGAATAACATCCAGACAGTTGAAGTGAAGTTTGAAGTGAAAAAGAAGATGGTAAAAAAGAGTTTCTAGGGAGCATGATGAAAATAGAATTATTCTTTCATCAGTTGAACTGTTTGAAGAAAACAATCCAAAAAGTTTCCAATTGACCATAAGAAAAATGACACATGGCAAATTAAAGAAGTGCAGAACAAATGGTTCTCTAAAGGATTATGACAAAGGTGTTGACATAAAGGGTTTGGCATTTAAGGCGCAATTATGATAAAAGGCGCAATGAGGTAAAAGAGGCAAAAAGGTGAGAATGGTGCAGGTAAAATATAAGCAAACATAGACAAACATTTATGAACATAGTTGAGCAGTTATGCCATAGCAATGTAAAGGGATAGCAGGACTGGCAAGTATCCTGACAACAGTTCTAGTTGACATTTCTGATGTATTACATTTTTCCTCAATTGTAGCACTTGTAATGATATTCTACTATTTTCTTACTAAAACAACTTTCATGCAAAGTTCCATCTTCTATTACGACACACTATAGCCAACAGAAATTGGCAGAGATTTTATGCATGTTAAAGATGTATCTTCAATATATATGATCTTCAACATCTACTTTGCTTGGAAATGAATGTTAGAAATGTAACACAATAAAAACACAAGAAATCCATGACAAAATGTATAAATTATTACATGTTGAATTGTGTTGATAGAAGTGAGATAACATTTTCAAAGCAGCAAAATATCATTTACTGAAACTTGTTCTCATTATCTAAAGTGAAACTTCCAGATAGCTCCAATAGAAATGTACTGCTGCTACACAATATAATTTTATCCCTTAGGGACTAATTCCTAAAACTGAACTTCTAATTGCTTTACACTTTTCCATATCTGTAAAATGTTATTTTCACAGCAATGGGCTTTCTGGCACGTTAATATTGGGATTCTCTTTTGTTCATCATTTTAAAACACTTCTGATTCTTTTTTCTTATTTGTTTGCTTCCTTTCATTCTTTGTTATCACTGTCTTGTTCCATCTTCATCTCGGTATTCAATTTGTATTTTTTGGTAATTGTACAAGGCAATCTAATTATCATTATTTTATGCTCTGATATCTTTTAGATTTTTTATGTATGACACAAAACTATAGATTCTGTACATTGTTGCAATATCAAATTATCATTATTTTATGCACTGATATCTTTTAGATTTTTTATGCATGACACAAAACTATAGATTCTGTACATTGTTGCAATATCAAATTTTTTGCTTAAAGTAGAGTTGGGAACTGGCAGACATTTATAAATTCAGGTTCGATGTTCATAGGAACTCAAAACCTTGAAAAGCTAATGTTAATTTTTTGTCGTTTTTTTGAATGAAACTGAAAAATTGCTTAAAATCGTAATCTTTTTTGATTTTACTGAACTGTACCGTTTTGTTTCTACAGACAGTTCGAATTAGTTAATTCGAAAAAATATAATGAATGGTGCACATCCATTAGTTTTTGCTGCACAAAATTAAGTAAATTAATAGATTGGAGATTGGTGATTACTTGTTTAATGCGATATCTACCTATTCATTATTAATTTTCCGAGGGCACATTTACTACTGATATCAGTGCTCCCTTGCTCTGGCGCCTGTATTCGCTAATTTGAGTTTTAGCTCATTACGATGATTAAGCGCTTGGAGCAATGTGCGGCCTAGATGCCTCTTGCAAGGTAATTAACTGTTCACTTGGCACATTCAATTATTCGCGAAGTAAATTTATTTAGTGAAAATGTTTAACTGTGATGATGAACGTACATCTGAAGCACGTGATGCCTAATTGTACCTCCTACTCATGCTGAGTTCATTTTTATCATAAGAGTTTATTTTGTAATATGTAACGGTGTTGCAAACCAATTGCCATGGAGAGTAAGCTTATTGTCATGAAACCTTACTGGAATCATGAATCGCTTTTTCTCTGCCATGGTTTGCATAAAGAAAAGTGCTATTATATAGGAAACAGTGTTTAAGACTTCGGTCAATGTAAACAAAGTGCTGAACATAGCCAATAATTAATATCATAACTATTTACTGGAAGTCACTCATATTTGCTGAATTTATTAATGTCGATTCCTTGTAGGTGTCTTCAGTGGAGGGAAATATATCCAGAATGCCAGAAAAAGCTTTCGCTTAACCCGAGATATTGAAGTGCGCGCCAATTTCAACGATTCATAACCGAAAATCCGCAAGATTAGTTTACTAATTTCTTAGTTGACAAGACCTACAACAAACATATGTTCAACTTTTGATCCTTTCTAGACAATTTATATGAATTCAGATTTAAGTCTTTTTATTTTGTTTGAAGCATTTTTATGTTTGCCTTTTCTTGAACATTCGATTCATGAGACTATTAATTTTTTGAAATCGGGGAGTTCCAATCTATTTCAATTTATAATTTACTGTAATTCACATTTTAATTTTAAGTCTCTACTGATTTGGGGTTTGGTCAAACATTTTGGCTCTTTGCATTGAAATATGCAGCTACGTCTGTTTACACCTAAATACAATGCTTGGAAGGCGTTATTGTACTTTTCTCAGCCTCATTTTTCATCTTGATTTCCCCTTTTGAAAGACTTGGCGGTATGAGTTTATTGGAATATCAGCTCTATTACTTATTGATGATGAGCCACCCATCGATCAAAATACAAATTTTTTGTCTGGTGATCATGTATACATGATTTGTTCTGCACTTAAGCATTCTGATCAAGTATATGTTTGTGTATATTGATGCTAGCTGATAGTATACTGGAGCCAAATTATGGCATCAACTCATTAGATTTCTCCGAATTTGTTGGATATCTGCTTTATGTGCGATATATATGAGTCATATGCAGATTGAAACATTGAATTGTAGAAGCTAGGTTGTATACTGAACTCTAACCTGACTAGTCATATTATTTAGATTTCAAATTTACATTTGGCAATTCAGCTTTATTGCCGATGTCAATTATCATGGTTAATATTACTTTGTCCACCAAATCTTCTGCTCTAGTAATAGTGCTTTTCCTATGTGCATACCAATAATGATAATGAAACTTATTGTACATATGTAAATTTAAGCAGTAGTTGTTCAGACTAATATGCATTTCGGAATATTCTGTCTGTCCATTCGAATAATATGTTAGAAATAACTGACATGAATATTTTTTCCAGATATTATTTCTTATTTGTGAGTAGAAATCTAGCCGCAAAAAAAGAACTGATTGAAGTCATAAAATATGAAACTAGGAATTATGTATCATACAGCAGGATAGGAGAATAAGCGGTTATAGTTCTAGATTTCAAATCTACTCATTAAAATCTTACTGATTCAAATGATATTTAATCTTTGTTGGTGACAATATCTCAATAAATTGTATGTGAACCCTACCATGTCTTTGTACTTTTTTTTAGATGCCTAGTAAAGAGAATTGATCATGTAAAATGCCTTTTTCCTGCTGTAGGTCAGTAGACAAGTTTGTCTAATAATAATCAAAAATAACTAACAGGGTGAACTGAAACTCAATTTCACAGTTACATGTCCTAGTGCAATGTACATGGTACGTTTTTAGTAGTAAAATTTCCAGAAACATCTTCAGGAACAGAAACGTTGTTACTGATTTAGAAAGAGTTCAGTAAATGTAGTATCTGTCAAGGAATATATCTAGTAGCAGCAATGTTCCAACAGGGACCATCTAGTTACATAGCCAGTAACAGTAATATTCTTTAAAAACGATTATCTTATGAAAATGCACATATAGTGCTATATGTTTCCAGTAACATTTCTCTTAATGCCTCCATTAAATGTAAAAGTAACAGTAGCTTTATGATTATACTAGTTCAGTGACAAGTCCAGTGACAAGTCCAGTGACGAGTCCAGTGACAAGTCCAGTGACAAGTCCAGTAACAAGTTCAGTAACAAGTCCAGTAACATGTCCAATAACATGTCCAATAACTTATTCAGTAGCAGTAATATTTCTATAATGACTATTCAGTAACTCGAAAGACTATCATTGCAGTGATGCAATTTAATTATCTGAGGAGTCAATAAACATTACCAAACTTCCAAATCGTTTAGTAAATCACTGCGTATTATATGGGAAAATAATTTGAACTCTTAAGATTATGATTTTTTATTTGTTCAGACACAAGTGAAACAAAATTCCAATCATTGAAATTATGAGCCTGTTGCATTTCTGTCAAACGTCGATAAATTATTGAATTAAACATACTGGAGCAAAGCGCGATACGTGCACATTCCATTGATATTGGATAGTACCAATGGGTATGTATGAGTGTAATTTTTCGTCATAATTGCTGTTTAACTTTAGCCGTTTCTTCATAGAGAACTCGAGCTTTTCGAAAGTACGTTTGGAAAGCACTCAATACTCTAGCACAAAAGCAGGATGTACGTAAAATTGTTCAAACATTTAATATTGATCGACTTCAGAGAAATGTCTTTTATTATATAATGTGTGATAGGCAGTTTGACAGCTATTTTTATTATGGGAGTTGCCCTTTGCTATACAATTGGACTCCATGGTCCAACTGTTTATGACAAAAAAGACTACGTTCTTCTAGCAGAAACTCTGAATTCAACATGGTACGTTACATTCGATTCCTAGAAAAACTTTCGTGAAACAATATCTGTTGTGACCTACGAGTCACAACACTATTCAATATCTGCAAAAGTTCAAAATTGAATCTGAATTATTTGCTTTAAATTGGACCGCACTTTTCGTATGCTGCCTGCATGTTTTGAACAAGAAACTAGTAATGTATACTGCGATATTTAAATTAACTTGATTTAATTATAATTCATCATATTTCAATATTTTTTCTCTTTTGTAAAGCTTAGAGTTAACTAGCAATTGACTAGTGTTTGAGTTCTTAAAAGATTTTGACAGATAACCTTTAGACGGTAGATATTGCTTGTCCAAATCATTCAAGGAAAATATATACAAATTCTTATGAAAATGTTTGGAACAATTATGTTATTAGTTAAGTTTGATTTTTATTTTCACCTTTTGGAATTACACAATCACAACTATTATTAGTAATTTTATATTTTTATTTTTATATAAATGTATTGAAATCAATTATTTGTGCTACGAATAGTTAGGTTTTTTTTATGAAAATGCCATTAAAAATTTCCTTAAAAAATTTATTAATTGAGATAGTGCAATAATTTGATTGAAATGATGAACAGCTATCAAAATAATCATTGTGCGCAATTTTGGCTTCCTAGACATTGAAAATGTAACAGATTTTAACTTATTTTTTAATAAAAAGGTTTTATTTTCGTTTTTAGGTTTTTGTGATTATTATACTATTTTCATTTATCAATATCGAATTTATGAAAAATTTGTCTATTCCTTTCCATTAGATATGAGAAATTTTAATGAGACATCCACTGATGTTTGGAAAACATCATTTTTGTCCATAAAGTACTTTCTGGTTTAAAACGGATAAAAATTATCTAAACAACAACAAAAATCTCTACCCCAGAACCTTTACTTTTCTTTCTAAAATCAATGAGTCAACCAGTCCTAATATGAAATATAATTATGAATATTTCCTGTACTTTCAACTACTGCTATATATTTTTAGATCTCATTTTTCTGCTCATCTTATAAAATTAGAAGGTACTACACTATATTAGCATGTACCCGTTGGAAAGATCAATTTTTAGAAAAATTTCTTACGAGCAATATTGCATAAAAATAAATCAATTTCCAAGAAAATAAGTGAACTTTAGTTGACTCTTCATCTCGTTTCCATAAATTTTTTACGAGTACACTTTACTACTTTATACCTATTTCTTACAAATTTAGTGAATTTTAGCGATATAAACTGTGTGTAGCATAGTATATGTTTAATAAACTGATACTTCAGTTGTATAAAAGTGGTCAGATAATCAAATACATCGTATTAGAGATATCAACATTATCCATTGCAGTCAGTGAAACGGTAAGGCTATCAAATCATAGAATATATCATTTAGTGGACGGTGTTTTTTTTTCCTTTTCCTTTTTGTTAAGAAAATTCTATCGAATGATACGAATTAATATAAATGAAGCAAGTCCAGAAGAAAGAAGTACAATTCAGATCAGGAAATACAGATCAGTTTGTGAAATACAGATCAGTTTTTAAAATACAATCTAAATTATGTAGAGCAATTTATGGAACTCAAATAAATTAAGCATATTGGTTCATGAAACTCTGTCTTTGTTATATCGATTGATTCATATATTGTAGTCCATATCATACAGACTTTTTCACAAAATTCTGCTCAAATTATTCAAATCTGTTAAACTTTTCCTGTGATCAGGTTCGGTTCAATTTCTCATATGGAGCCTTGGCATCAACGGCTTTTCTTGCAAATGCGCACGCAAAATCCTAACAGTACACTTGCAGCAACATCATATGTTCAATTAGAGAAAGTCACAATTTGGGGCCGCAATGAGGTAAAATATGCAAACTATAGATTATGCTGCAATTGCCATCCTCCGAATATAACGCATGCCATGTTTCATCTTCAAGTTATAATTCCTCGTGACGTGATTTTTGACTTTACTCTGGTCCACCAGTGAGGTATCAGTGGTTTAAGGCAATGAATTGGGCCACCAGTTCCATAATGAGATATACTGGTGCAGAGAAATGATTCAGGAATATGTTTATATTATAATTATGAACCTTTTGTCATCTTAACTCTAGCATGCGCATTACACTGAACTTCATCTACTGGGGTTCCTTTTCGGGGTTTCCCCATGTACCCGGACTTAGGCCAATATTACCCAACCTACTTAGAATGACCAATTAAACAATATGTGTATATTAAGTTAAAATCAGCCCCTTTTCGACTGCCATGCTATCAATTCTTTCAGAGTAAATCATGCAATATTGAGCTTAACAGAGTTTGAAATTTAGTTTGCATGATGTTCGAGGGAATAAGGTAGCTACATCATGTACATCTAGAATTGGTAAAATTTCAAACTTTCTATTGCTAGCTATATATCTTGCCTTATTTTCAGCTCGAGCTAACTGAACAGGAAGGATAAACTACAACTGTGTTTAGATGACTAGTAAAAAGTTGCAAGTATTGCTATAGCTCTGTATCGATAGTAGGTCCATGAGTAAGTAGTACTTGAGATTCATCAATTTTGCGAATCGAACAAAAATAGCAAGCTCTAGCTAGCATGGTAGTTATAGAAATGAAAATCTTGAATATTTGGAATGTAGTGATGAAGAGCATTAGATCTTGTTCGTGCCTATGGTTTGTAATAAACGTGATCCATGTGGTAATTTATTCTTAAATGATTCAGGCTTTTACTCATTGAAAATTCACCACATTTATGGCTAGCATAGACTTCGTTGTCTATTCTTTACTAAAATTTGTGAAATTTTTGATTTTTGGAATGGGAGTAGTTGTCGCTTTCCCCCAACATGCTGTCTAGGTTTTTTTTACAAATTACCTTGAATTATACAGTTTTGATTAGATGATCAATATATTCGGACATACTGTGAACTGTTTCAAATATAACGAATTTGCAATTAACGAAATTCAATGAAAACCGATGAATGAAATAGATAATGTGCCTAGATCATTTTCGAATTTTCAAACAAAATGTGTCGGATATGGCGAATTTTTCAGGAGCACTTTAGAACTCAAAAATCGTGCGTTCTGTTTTTGCTTGTTATTGTGCGTACCAATTTCACGAATAGAGTCCCAAATCGACTTTCAAAATAAGGTATCCGACATATCTAGCATAACTCAGGCTCAAACATGAATCATTACTTTTATCATCTGCTCAATCATATTGATTCAAATGTTTCACAGTTATCAAATTTTGCATTTACCACAAGGAAGAATTTTCTTGAAAATGCACAATTTTTTCATTTTTTTGTGGTTTTTTCATTTGTTTATGAAGGATCTGAACGAAGAATGTAAAGATGGATGCGCAGATTGCGATGATGCTGAATCGAAGTGTGTAGGTAAATGAAAGAACTGTTTGAATTGAACTGTTATTAATACCAAAATTGGGTTTAATGTTAAGCGACAATTAATTGATGGACATCTTTTTCTTTATTCTGTAAATATTTGTCTAACATACAGAGAAAAGTCGAATGATGCAACCTTTAAAGTACACTTATATTAGTTGCTATGCTAGCTATTTATAATTATAGATAATCGCAGTAAGTTGGATTAAAAAATTATTTATATTTCACTTATGCATATATATATATATATATAATGTTTGTTCACTTATTGAAATGTTATTGTAGAATAATATTACAGTTAAAATTCTATAAAAGGATTGTCTAGGTAATTACCTATTCCACTATTTGATACCTTTACGCACTATCGACCTTCCTTTGGTATACCCTATGGTATTAATTTATAAAATATCACTTGTGTCTAGTATAACATGTAATTATAGAAAAGAATAGTAAAATCTAAGTTTTTTTCATGTTAGTGATAGCATTAAATAAATTTATTTATATCTGTACTCTTCCACTAACAAAAATTTGCTGACTTGAACAAAGTATTCATTAATTTAATTACTAAACAGTAATTTTGAAAGTTTATGGTGCCAATGATGGCGATATTCGGATACTAACTATTAACCTGCCAGAGCTTCTCAAAAAAGCTCATCGTCAAACTATATGCATATTAATGCTTTTGCATCAATTTTTGCATGCAGTTTTGGTTAATGCTCGTGAAAACGATCGTACGATCAAATGTATAGAGGGAGAACAGTGGTGTGGTTGGAATACAATACTTGATAGGGTATGTCTGTTTGTTAGTTTACCTAATTGCATGATTTTTGAATAGATGAAAGTAAGTATTTAGTGGTTTTTGTAAATATTCAATATTCCAAAGAATTAATTGATTTATCCAATTTTAATATAAAACTTTACACTGGTTAAATGATGATTTTTTGTTTTTATGCTTTTGTAGGGTAATATTCCTATAAGTGAATACCCCTAGGACAGATCTTTCAGCATGAATATTACTATATTTTAATTTAGGTTATTTAGTAACAACTTACTAATTTAGAAGAATATTGCTTTTTGATTAAATTTTTGCTGCATAATTTTAAATTTTCGTTGGCTTCTAAACAGGAGATGTATTCAGAGGGCTTCATATTATGCATGCATACTGCAAATTAAAACCAGACATTGTTTGTTCTAGTGCACATGAATTTTATTGATTTATAATTTTTTTTTGCTTTGCAGCCCTTTGTGCAGTATAGCTCCTATGACATGCAGGTATAAAATTACTATTCTGATGACATATTCCGATCGGTGTACATTTTAGTATGCATACTTTCCATTGTGTACATTTGCGATTTAACATGAAATATTCAATTTATGTGCTTAAAATGTTTGACATACAGTTGTATATTACAATATCTTTTTCCTGTAATGAAAGAATCAAATATCATTTTAATTAGCTTCTATATTGCAAAAAAGCATATGAAATTATGTATATTTGCGTTCACGTTCAGGTAGATATGCTGCAGCCGTCTGTTTTTGATGGCAAAGAGATTGTACTAGAGTTTGAGATTGTTTATATTCAAAAGGAATTCACGCAATGGGAAATGAAGTGGTTTTATACGTTTTGCATATTGACTCTCTGCTTCATGTAAGATATCCATACGTACTGATATACAATAAAACCTGCCAGGTTGCACTTCTTCAAATCGCACATCCTGCCATAATTCACAGTAAATGCATCCACCATCAACAGCGTGCAGCTGCGTATGTTTACTGCATAATTTTTATGCAGTAAACTTCGGATGCAACAAATTTGCTTTAAATGAATTTTTGCTTAAAACGAATTAACGAAAAATAGTACTTCACCAAGTTCAGCTTCAGATTTTTGGATATAACAAGTGTCGGATAAAAAATTCCTTTGTAGTCTCGGCAGATTCGTTATGTCGAAAGTTTACTGTGTAGAAAAATAACAATGTGCTAGTATGGTACTTTGACTATTTATGTCCACCTTACATACTTCTTGAATAGATTGTTCATTTGGCCTTTAAATTAGAATAAATACATTGGAATTCATCATTATATATATATATATTGCTGGGGCCAAATTTCAGTATTGATTTGAAGAAATTTTTAATTAATAAGGGCCAAATAGTCGCAGCAGTCGAGTCAGGCCTGGATGGATGGTTGCAGTTAACGGTGGTTTCTAAATTACAGATGATTCATTTAGAGGGGTTTTTCTTCTGTGCAACTGAAATTTTATTGGTTGAATAACATAAAGAAATTGATTCTTATGTTCTTTGAAATTTCTTGACGTAAATGAATTTTATTTGGCAGGTTTTGTTTCTATTGTATTTGAATAAGTAAAGAGTGTGGGCGTATGTGTTTGTTGAGTCTAAATTGAAATCAACATCAAGGTATCAATTTCTTTCATCAAAATGTTCATACCTCACACGGAATTTGTCAAACCTGCGCAAGAATTTATAACAAAAGGGTTTAAATGATTGTCTGTTTTTTTAAGAGTTTTCACCACATTAGAATAGCCACAAATGAAATTTTTAAAGCAATAAGTTCTTTACTAACGATAGACAATTTGTAAGGACGAAGCGCATGTTTTCATCACTTTTCAACTCATAATGAGTCTATTTTCTGCTCAAAATTTGACTCTGAAAATAATTTCGTGCCCTATTCTGCTCTTTTACAATTTTTTGTTCTAGGTTTATTCCTAGAATCGGCTTCTTCTTTGAAATGATAAAAATTCCGCAGAGCATGTGGAGTCGTCAGCAAGTTTGGGTGGCTGTTTTGTTAGTAGCATTACTATCATTTAACAACATGTTCTTTGTTTTTCAGGTTGATTATCTGCTTTATATTATGCATAAAAAGTAGTAATAGAGTTGTCGGTAGATGTCAAATAACAATTTAGATATATTTTTTGGATTAGTTTTTCACATCCAAGATTTTTAGATATAGTTTCTGTACATTGAATTTGATTTTTTACTTTCAAGTTCAGTATGAAGCTTGATAATAAAACTTCTACTTTAGCACCTAATTGGTTTATTTTTTATCATTTTTCATCAAATGCTTCTTAAAATATGAGATATAGTTGGAATTGAAAATCTGCTGAAAATCCGCAGTTGACGTTTGAAATTAATGTATTCGGGGTTCATTTAAGTAGAACTTGACAAAGAATAAGATTTTATCTTATATTTTACTCATCATTGTGTTACTAGTTCAGCTTGAATCGAAATGATTGCGCATCCGGATGCTGATATATTTCAGGTCTAAGGAACTTTATTGAGTGGTTTGATAGGATAAGAAGTTAAATAATTTATCAAATTTAATTTTCTTTCTTGGTTTTCATATTGTATTGATTGTCAAAATCTAACATGAAAAAATTCAAATTTATGGTGATTCCGTATATGCCCACAACAGTTATATTTATGTTGAAAATTCCTTAAAAGCAATTTTTCTGCTTGGCTGCACACATATAATGTTCAAAATTTTTTTTTTAGTTTGTAATATTAATGATGGAAAATTTTAATCCAGAACATTATTTTTTCATGTACACGTGACATTCCATTATTTGATGGTCCACTAAAGGATATATTCTATTATTTGATAGCTTTACCACTCCACTGATTCTGTTGGCTGGTGTATATTGATATCTTTAATCGAATATATTCGATTAACTGATCATTTTTGGTGGAACCGATAATATCAATTCATGGATTATCAACTCTATCGATGTATACATAGCGACATGATATTTCAAATTTTTTTGTAATTACTATTGTTAGGTGTTGTCCCCAGCACCGCAGTTCTTTTTTGATCTGTATGTTGTTCAATTGGCATCATTTTTGAGTTTAATGTTCTTCTTCTGGCTTGAAATCTTTGGCGATATGGCCAATGGAGAGATGCAAGGCAATGATCCAGCACAACTCTGGCAAAGAAGCCGACGTAAGGCACTTAGAGAGTATGCCCCCAAACTAGTGCTCATATTTTTAGTTTGGCTCACTACAATTTTGGTGTACACGTAAGAATGCTATATAATCTACTGGTCACTAAAGTTTACTTATACGCAAATAGAAAAACAAATCTATAGAACTTGTCAGAACAACTGATACTATTCTTTATATTCGAATGTTGAAACTGAACCTGGCACAATATTTATGACTTTTTGGTTTATTCAGTTTGATTGGCTAACCTCATATATAGACAAACTGTTCTTATTAGAAGATTGTCATTTGTGAACTGTACAAGATAAACTGTTTAACATTTGTTTTGACCTATGGTATTCGGATCAGTTCATTGATAGATAAGTAACATATTGATGTCAGATGACATCACTTTGATCTTTAGCAATTTATTGATGCTCTTGAAATCCGTGTCTCCTAAATGTTAAAGTGCACAGATTAATTTACAAAATTTGTTTTTAGGTATGTTCGCGTACAACAAGAAGGAGATCCTAGTCTTATTTCGGTTGAGGATTTAAGTTCGTTTACTGGCGTAAAAATATTTGCAATTGTACTGGCAGTGATATATTTTGCTTGGCTACTATTCGACCTCTGCAAAACATTCAGGCAAGTCAAATATGAACTACAAATTTTTACTATATAGCTACACTAGTAACTGTTTATGAAGACTTTGGTAGTACACTGGTGTACCATCTGTACACCGATCTTGCATGAATCCTCTGTTTGAATCGAGAATTTGGATTGTGAGATTTTTTAACTCAATGACAATTATTGTATTTTTCGTTTAGGATAAAAACTAGCATATTCATGTAAAATTTAACGATAAAAGGACTCAAGTTTAATTTATTTAAAAATTAGACTGCATTTATGAGTGCACCGGTGAATGGACAATATCTTCATATAGCAAAGCCTAAAGTTAATGATACTCTGAAGCAATGAATTGGTGTATCCGGTTCAAACGGATTGCAGCATTAGCAGTTTGAAAATTTAAATCATAATTTAATAATGATTCAGAAATGACCCACTCGATTTCGATTCAAACTATTATCCATTTGAAGTATTACTCACACTGATTACAACAGCTCTATATTTTTTAGGCTTTTTGATATATGCAAGTAAAAATTTGAAAAGCAACTGAAATTCAAGATTGCTATGCTAATTGCAGAAAATGGACTTTTCATATCCTTAATTTGAAAATATAATTCCTTTATAGTTTTTTATGGTTTCTCTTTGGAATCTTACATTGATTTATTTATCCTAAAAATTGTCTTTGTAAAGCATTTGAATAAGCAGATACGTGAAATATGCAAAGATTTCAGTTACAGTGGTTAATTTTAATCAGCCACTCAAGCACACAAAGAATAAATATCGGATAAAACAAATCTGTTCAATGGTCCACGAAAAATTTTTTATACTCCAAAATATGAAGCTAAACTTGAAAACGAATCAAATTGAATCATTATCCGATTTATTTTACGTGGAAATGCACTAAAATTGAGGTTATTATATTCAAACTTTATTGCGCATGTACGTGTCAATTCATTTTCTATTTCGGTATTTGTCGTATAGATATGTGAGAAGATTGATGTCAGGTTACCGATTTGTCTTAGCAATTACTTCAATCACAGTGGTCGCCACTGTTCTCGGAATGTTAAGTGGCGATTTGGCACCGAGTGAATTACAAGCTTGGCCACTCACCACCTTTTCCGGACTCTATAATCTGTGAGTGACTCGTATTTTGTGCGTGCTTTGATGATTCTGTTTGAATTTCTGTCATTTTGTACTATACGAGTGATTGTTTTCAGAGTCTGGATTTATTTTAACAGAGCACAAAATTACTGCATAAAATGCAGTTTGAATTCAATTCGCTTGAGATCAAATACGAATATTACTTGGGATATGACGAATCTCTCGGGACAACCAAATGTATCCAAAAATATGAAGCTGAATAAGGCAAAAATGATTTGATTTATTCATTCTAGGTGAAAGTTTGTCATATGCAAGTTCATTTTATCGGAAGTTTTTGTGTACAGATGATATTCCATAAATCGATGGTCCACTTGATAATATCTTCTATGATTCGATAGCTTTACCTCTCCATAATCTCCATTTACTGCTGTACATTGAAATCTCTACCTGATATATTCGATTCACTCTCATTTTTGGTGTAACCGACAGTATCAGTTATGGGATATCTACTGTATTTTTGTTTAAAATTGTTTTTATTTCTCCATGCAGTTATGTGTTCACTCTAGTATGGTGTTATACTCCTATAGCGAACCAGTACATTGGACTGGGAGATGAAAATTCGCCAGAAATGGAGCTTCGAGGTAAGATTATGTTTTCTACACGCAGTCACATAATAAAAGAGTAAACTTCAGCTGTAAATGCCAGAAAATTAATTTGTTATATTCGAAAATCTGAAGTTGAACTTTGCACGTAAACACTTTTTTGCCTAGTCGTTTAGCGAGAAAAGAACAAAAAAATCCGAAAACAAAAAACCCAAGAACAAATTATCCTGCAAACTTGGCTCGAAAAAGTAGTAAGCAATATAGCTAAAATAGAAAAGTGAAAAATTTTATCATATTCGATGTATTCGACGTTTGCAGTGTAATTCAAAATGCATGCATTTTTGTTTCAGGTCCAGAAGTGTATGAAGCTAGTTAGCTTGACCAAGCAAAATTCATAGCATCTATGAAGAAAAACTACATTGTACTATTTTTTTTAAATTGTGCTTTCTTTCTACATTTGATAGACTTATTATGAAATGAAAAGCTGATTTTCATATATACTATTATTTTCAATGCTGTTCATATTATGCATACAAGTATAGAAGTTAAAATCAAAGAAAAAATCCTCCAAGATTCCATCCTGAAAAATATCCTTCTGGCTCAAGCAATTTATATCTTTGGATCAAACCTTACTTTGTACATGAAATTCATAAAAGAAGATGCTTGTCGGTTGCAAGTTGTTGCTTTAAACTTTTTGGAACATGACTTTATAGTAGAGATATTAAACTTTTAAAACTTTTTGGAACATGACTTTATAATATAGATATTGAATTTTTTACCAAATCTTCTATTATCCCCCACCCCCTTCCGATGGTACCATCAGTAAAAAAGATTATAAAAAACATTGTTTGTGCGTTTTTAGTGGTAAAAAAATGGCAAATGTATTAATTTGTTCAATCTGCTATAAAATATATTGATAAATTGAACTTTAAAGTCTCTATAGTCTACTGTAAAAGAATTCTCTATCGGAATTATATAGCTGCTTACGGTAGCAAATTTGATTCGCCTAAAATGACATGCAACTGGCAAGTATAATAAGATTATTTTAAAAAAAAGGACCTTTGAAGTTCTTTTATCATATATGCCTTGAAATAAGTTTTGAATCATAAATAATCGCATGAATGTATCTGTTCTTTGATTTTGAAAAAAAATCATCTACAAAATTTCTAATGCATGTCAGCAATATCCAAATATTTGCAACAATGAACAAGTATATCTGTCCCATTTTTTGCACTCCAAGTTTGCTAGTTAAAATCCCTATGCCAAAACCTTATTTGTCCAGCCATTTGTAATGTGATTTTATCGGTCAGTACTCAATAATGGCTTCTCACCATCAATTCATACATTCTGCTCTGCTAGTCAACCTCCAGAAGAAGCATAAGCATGTGTAATGTATAACGCTAAGTAGAGACTCAACCTAATTGTTGTGAGTCCTGCGATGGTTCAGTCCACACATCTGATCTATAATATCATGTTAAGGAATCTTTCCAGTGTGCGAAAACATTACATTGCGGAAAGACTGTATGAACCAACTTCCAGTGGATGTTGAATCTAGTCTGCTTTTGCTTTGAAAATAATTGTTATTAGAAAATGTTAACTTTTGAATTACTTTATACATTACCCATCTTTTCGTATGTTATTTATGCATGTGCATACCTTATATTGATTACTAGTTACAGTGAAAACGTTTATTCATAAATATTTTTATGAATTATTGTGGATGTAAATTGATTTGTAACATTCATTCCTCCGTAATATTGGAAAATTTACATTAATTTCTACACTGTCGATATGAGTCTACAATTGGCTGCCTGAATATATATTGAATTTTGGTTAATTGTATAAATTTCTTTGAACAGTGCACACCTGTATATTTAAGTTTGAATACATTTTTTCTTGCTTTAATCCTTGAAGATTTCTGTAGAGACATATAGCAATGTATGGATGTAAGATGAAGTAGATGTCTCTATATATTAAGCACTATGTAGCTAAATTTATATTTTTTGCAAAACTATCAAGTTTTTAATGCTGAACAATCGAAGAAATAGACAATCTAGAATTACGACACCTTCAAACAAATATAAAATTTATAAATTCATACAACAGATAAAAAATTCTTTTTTAAGCATAAACTAGTAATTATTCTCGTATCTTATTCTTTTCTTGCTTCTAAATTTTTCCCGAGACCCAGTTTGTGGAGAAATCTGGGCATCTACAGTTTTCTCCACACTCTGCATAATATATTGAGCTCTTTTGGAAGCAACAAGAAGTTTTTCTTGTTGTCTATTCAAACCAATGTTGACCTCATCCAAAGTCGGTGCTCTCAACTCAATTGCTGCATTTGCATTCAAAATATTTGAATTTTCAGTATAATTTTTATGTACATCTTTTACTCTCTTTCTTTTCGAGGTCGAAATGCACCTCAGTTTTGAGTCCAGCAATGGATTTTTTGTTCGAAAATCACCGACTAATGTTACATGCTTTGTGGGAGTAACATCTTTCTTTGTTTCCTATACAAATAAAATGAAAAGATTCTACAGTGAATGATAGTACTATATAGAGACAGAGATATTAGTGTTAAGAGAAGATAAGAAAATTGTTAAAATAGAGTGATACTTTTGCGAAGTACACAATTCTTCCTCGACTTGGATTTGGTTCTAGAACATTCTTCAAAAGCATATTCTAATGCTAGCTAGTATATTGGACTGTATATTATATTAGTCTGGATTTATAAACTCATATATAACACATAACTTGCGATATTTCAAGAATTTATATGAGCAATCATATTGAAAATTAAAAATTTATTACTTAAAGAGTTGTTAAAATTTTACTATATATTCATATTATCAAGTAAAAACCAGAGAACCAAATTAAGTTCTGAGCACATATATAAATATATATTTATACTGCAAAAATTTATATTTTGCAGTATAGAAATAAAAGACTTAACAACTGAATGAGGGATATTTTTTTCACTTTAATTGATAGCTATTGTCGCATTTCCTTTAAGTACACCTATTCAAATTGAACACTGTATCTATTGATGAAACATATCTTTCACAAGATAGAAATATGTTTGAAAATACGAACATACCACATTCATAGAAGACTTCTTTAAAATAGATCGAGGCTTAGTTGGCAATGGCTTTTCGCTGAGCATAATATAAATAACGAAACAATATTAAATCATATGTAACATCGATACAAAAAATATCGCAGCACAAATACAGGCTAAATAGATAAATCAAAGCACTAGTAATTAATGTTATGGTCATCATATATTTACTAGTAAACTTCGGATATTATCCGAAAATCTGAGGTTGAACTTGACACAATATGGCATTTTTATTCATTCGAAATGAGTTTAAATTTTTTAGAAGCAAATTTGTCATCTGTAGTTTGTAATATTTTCTATGTACACTTAGGTAGATCGTTATGAAAACTGGAATGTAAAGTAGGTCTTAAAGAGAAAAATTCATAAATATAGTGATTTTAATGTAGTATAAAAGTTGAAATTCACTTACATTTCGACTTCGGGATATTGAATCCAATAAGCTGTCATTCTATACGATTCATCTATTTTTGTTTTGCACCAAATCATATCGGTGCAAATCTTGGCATCAGATAGTAGTATACTATCCACACGCACTACTAGAGCATCTCTACTATCGAAGTTATTCAAAAAATACTCAGCTTCAAAATCTGAGCTTTCAATTGTATATGCAGGTTTTTCCATGAGTTGATGCTCATTTTTGTCGAATTTTTTCACTTGAGCAAAAGTCATTGACCCAGCACTACGGAGAAATTGGGTTTGACTCTAAACAAATTTTAAGAGTAACTATATAAAGTAGGATTTCATGCATGCATACAGAAAAATAAAATTTATCTATATCTTGAATACAATATGGTATGTACGTACCATACTTTTAATACTAATTATACTATGTGCAATCAAAATCCTTTGTTACATTCAAGAAAATATACAGATATTGAGTGAAAAGCATTCCTAGAATATAGATTTCAATAAGTTAAAATTAATGTAAGAATATGAATCTGTATTTTCGTCCTATAGAATTTTTTGGGTGGTACATTATTATCTACCTCTATCTGCACATTATTAGAGTCCTTTTCTTCATTGACTGATGATTCTAAATTTACAAAAAATAAAACAATAGAACAAGCATTTATTGAATTACAAGAAATTTAGTAGTTTTTAGTCAGAAAAAGATCGAATTCAATTATACAGAGGAACTACTATAAAATATGAATTGGTGCTTCGCAAAATCTAATCTTATACATGCAAAAAATAACAATCTAATCTTGAATGTTACTCTACTTTGAAGAATATTCGACGGATTGATTGAAAGCAAAAATATGTTATTGAAAATATTTACTTCAAGACAGAAAACATTGGACTCAATTTTTCACTGTAATTGCTAAAATATATAAAAATAGAGCCTTACATGATTGATATTTAATACATGCATACAAACATCAATATAATCTCACAAATTTGTTACCTTTGGGAAATACAGATAGATTGAACCCAGAAAGTCTTTCTTTTCCAAACACAATGTGACCACGCCAGATAGTATCTGCCGGTGCTGCTTCTCCAAAAGCTGCTTAATAATATGATAACAAAAGTACAAAATAAATGAGTCTTCCATGTAAGAAAATTTGATGACTTAAGGTAGTCTCAGATAGAATATAGATTCTCTTGTATAGGATGGGCGAATTAATAAGTGACATTTTTTTCGTACATTGCGACTTTTTGTCCATCTTATTCGATACGACGTTTACAAAATAATATTAAGACAATCTCTCTCAAGTACTAACGTCAAATTACTTTCAATTTAAAGACTTTTGAATTATTGAAGACAAACTTTAGCGTGAGACGCTGATCCAATATTCTAAGCGGATTCAATCGACCAGAATTGTTGATAAAATTATAGACAAATCCAAATCCAAACCCAGGAATGTCTTCGCTCTCCAGAATTATATCCCTAACGAAAAGTCAATGGTACAGAAAATATTAAAACTTCAAACAAAATACCTAAAATTTTGCCAACATTTTGTTTGGGAACATATTCTGGGGTAAATGTAGATCGCTGATTCATTTTCTCAAAAAGAGCAAAAAAATATTCTAAACAGTTTGAAACTCATCAGTCCGACCTTTTATGTTTTTTTTTTCAATTCAAGTCCACAAATCAAAGAATATGTGAAATTCCAAAACATAATCTGTGTATATGAATAGTGATTTATTCACTCTAAAGAGTACAGGAAATGCAAAAATTCCACAATATTCATTTGCTCATCCAGAAATCACTTATTCTTATTTTGCAGTCTTTGGACTCATTTCGCAACACTCAATGAAGCCAAAAAAGCCCAAAAGTCCATATGTTTCAAAACTAGTTCAAATGAATTGAATCAAATGTATTATGTTGTATTGTTAAGATGGAAGAAGAAAGATATAATAATATAACATATTAGTGTATACTTTGTATGTGGATGATGAGGCTCAGTAGAGGGGGTAAAGTCCAATGTGTAGCAGAGGGTAAGCAAATAGCAAAACTAAAATATGTAATAAAATACATCAATATATCAAAACTTGGGAAGAGTAAACAAGAACATAAGACGGAACTAATAAACATGCTCTCACTAGCTCCTGCAGTATACCCTCTTGAAGTGTCCTTAAAGCTGTCAAGATTTCTATATATTACTGCTCTAATTTCACATTCCAGATCATGACATATGACCCATTGTATCTGTCAAATATATCTTTTGAATTGTTTCATACTTCATTTTCATTCTATTCGTCTATCCCTGATTGCTCCAGAATCTGCTCTACAACTCAACAATTTGTTCCATAAAGTTTATTTGCTGATATTTCTATCTACTTGCAATTGCATCATTACTTACATAACTGACTAAAATTAGAACTTCTTTTGATTTCCCATAAACTTCTTTGCAATTTTAAAGAGGATGTATAGAACTCTACATACTCTTGTGTGTTTTGCTTTCTAGAAATCACTTCATAACTTTTCTACTTCTCCCAGTAGAAGTATACTTATCCTAGCGGCACGCTCCCATAGCGTGTAATAAGTAGCGGTATTACAATTAATATGCTTTCTTATTTTGTACTCTTCTCTTTTATTTTTTGCCTTACCTCATATTATGACTGATTCACAGTATTGTATACTTTAATGTCTTTCTCCTTTTCTTAACAAAAACTGGCTCTTTGGTAAATCATGTTAAAACTTTTAGCCCACAAGTAAACCAACAATTTTTTTCATTTACAGGCTTGAAATTACTCTAGAATTAACTAAAGCATCCTTTGGAATTAACTTTATTAGAAGTGAAATGGAATGATTAAAAGATAGGGCTAATAAAGTAAGGTTAAAGGATTGATGATGACTCTAGAACAATGTTCAATCAGTTGAAAGTGGAGTTTGAAGTACTGTGACAGACAGTAAAATGGAGTTTGAGAATCTGACTATTGTTGAAGAGGTATTATGACATTAAACATGCTTAATTAGAAGATAAGCAAAGAAGTTTGTACAGAACCATGAAGAATATGATGCGTAGCATTATATGAGAGTATGGAACAAAAGAATTCATTGAGGATTACAACAAAGGTGTTGACATAAAGGATTGGTATAAGGGCACAATTGAGATGACAGATATAATGTGGTAAAAGAGGTAAAAAGTAGGAATAGTATAGACAAAATGTAATAAGAACAAAGGCAAACATACGCAAACATATATGGGCAGTTATACTGTAGAAGTTTATAGAGATAGCAAGACTGGCAAGTATCCTGACAAATAGTTATAAATATTGCATCTTTTTCTAAGGAATACTATCCATTTTTCAAATTTGGCTCTACTTGATGTCAAATAACCAATTCATATTCCTCTGTTTTTATGAAGATGAATATCAGTAGGGTTCATTCAAACCCAGTAAAAAGTAGATGCTATATAGATTGGTTGTAGACATGCTAGCATAATTCATCTCACGTGTTTCTCATACTGCCCAAAGTCCTGCATTTGATGTTAACTAATTGGATCTTAAATGAGTTTATGACATTTTTTTGGTGGAACTGCTTTGCACCATAATTATTTAGCAGCTATTGAGGTTCAAATAGAAAATGAATACTCGAAGTAAAATTTGTGAAAAAACAAAAACAGTTTACTAATTACTTTGCAAACCAGAGAATTAGATAACTTACAAAATGAGATGAACAATTATACATTTTAATTGAAAAGTAAAAGAATTAATTTCTGCTTTGAAATTTAGCTTCCATGTTGAATATTGATGCTTTATTTATTACAAATATGTCAAGCATGAAAAATTGCCTTTTCAATTACTATTACATTTAAAACTGTTGATGGTAGCATTTCCAATGTAAATTCAGACTGGAAGCCTTCAAATACACAAAAAAATATGCATTCTCAAGAATACTTTCATTCTTAGAGCAAAGTTTGTAAAGTTTTAAAGAGTAAAAACTGCAAGTAATCTTTGAGTAAATTTGGATTTATTCTTTGGAAAGTACTTGTTCCAATATGCATTGATTTCTTAAACATAAAATGCCACTCCAAAATCAATTTAAGAGTTGTAAAATTAATTATTAATCTTGGGTTCCAGTCAGCATTATTTTATTCTTGTTTGTCAAGTGTTTTTGCAGCAGTAAAGCTTAAAAATTATAAATAGTTTTTTGATGCAAACTGAGTATTTAAACCCTAAAATCTGTTATTCACTCTAAGTTTAAATTCTAAGTAACAATTCAAATATTATTTCAATATATTAGCAAATTGGATAAAAATTTGTTATTCAAACTAGAACTTGCTTAATTTGAGCACAATATGTGGTTAAATCCATTAAGTTTCATAGTACTTGATATTCTTACATATATATTATTTTAACTCAAAACTTGATTATTTCCGTCTAAAATATTTTTTGTGGTGCATAATGAGTTCAATGTACCTACGTGCTACAAATTTGAGATAGTAGTCTTTTGACACTTAAATTTTTCCTATTAGTAGCTATATTATTGAACTGCAACATTCGAAGACTTTGAATATTTTTCTATCAAAGTATGTGCCAAAGCAATAGAACCATAAAACATGGGACAATTGGAATATAAATAGTTTTATCATAAATTAGTATAATTAATATGTAAATTGATCAATGCCACAGTCTTATTAGACTTGTTTACTGGTAGCACAGCACATCATAGTTTATTTTTTCTTTAAAATGCATTCTTTTGGTGCTTTAATTTGTCTGATGTTTCAATGGGCTCATGCTTAAGAAATGCTTGTTTTAACATTGCCAGGCAACTTATATCGTAGATTTAAATTTAGTTCATTTAATGTTTAGTTATCATTTCCATGGTATAGAAATGTATGTATTCAAAATTAAACGTTGGCATAGACTCTTCTGTTGAATGTGCAGAATGAACTTCCTGAGGTACTTCTTTTTGTCTAATTACATTATACCTATGACCTGCAAGAACCAGCAACATATTGTTATGAATATCCTTTATTTATATTTTTTCCCACAATCCACTAAATTACATTATCTGATATCTATTTATTTCTATGATATTGAATTGCTACAAGGACATGGACACTGAAATACCACGCGTGATGAAATTTCGAAAGCGTTAGTTGACCAAGCCGGATTTTTGTCACATCAGCTGGCCAAGCCGGATCGACTTTGTATCAGCTTAGTGCGATTTGTAGTTAAAACTCTCACTTGTCAACAAAATATAACATCGATACGACTTTAAAAAGCAATTAAGACACTCATTGCATTGATATAATTGCTATATTTTAGAAAAATTTCAATGAGTTTGCCTAGTGAAAAAGATGTGAAATCATGTATAGAAGATTTGCTTCAGGATGGTGACATGGAAAATATGACGGTGAAAATTATTAGATGCCAGCTGGAAGATCGCTTTAATGCTGATTTGACATCAATGAAGGTAGACACCTGAAATAATAAGTTCAAAATTTTAATAGCAGCTGTTAAATTTCTATATTTGTTGCAATAATAGAGTTTTATCAAAGAAACTATTACGAAGCTTGTGGAGAAACATTCCGATCGGTAAGTCTAAATTTATGATTTACCCACCAGTGTAAATTTTAATTTGTCTGCTGGTTAACCTCTTTTCCTCTTGCTCCTTCGATGATGTACGGTGGTGTAAATGTTTCAAGAGATATTATCAAGGTATGTAGCAAGTTACTAATTCTTAATGTATACATAAAAATATGTACTTCAAATCTTTTTCAAAATCGATTTTTACGTCCACGCGTTCTATTAATCATTCTCATAATATATTTCAAATACTTTGGTTCGTTCTACTCTATAAATTTTTATAATGTATTTTTTTTGCACCTGTATATTTGCATACAACTGAATGATTTTTAGAAGCTGCTCTTAAAATGACATTAGTTTAGATTTATTGCCCTGTCCTGTAGCTCAATAGTTATCTGTGCAGTGAAGTCAAAGAGAAACTCCTATAGTACAATGAGCTCTAAATAGGGATTTAGAGTGAAAAAATTTCATATAAAATTTATTTGTTCAATGCTTAAGTTTTAGTTTTATTATATGTAAAACAAACATGTTTTTGTGCACATTCATTTTTTTACTCAATTGACAGCTGTGAAAGAGTCAGTACTTGTTGCATAGTCAAATTATTTTTCTCCTTTATAGCTTTCGTCGGAGTTGTCAGCATTTTTAAATCACGAAGAGTTCACAGATAGAGATAATCTTACAGCTGCAATTATTGACTACGCTAAGAAAACTGGATTGATTGACCCTGAAAATGATAAAATTGTAAGCTCAATGTACTCTATTTCAATTCTGGATGAATTTTTAAGCCGTTATATGCAAAAAAGAAGTTTTGCTTAATTTTTTTGTCAAGATTGCATTGAATATGTTTATGAGCTCAGCTTCTATAGATTGATGTACTTTTTTAACTATTAAAATTTAGTTTTACAATATATTACATTTATAGGGAATAACACTATAAAGTATATTTGTATTTAAATATGCATCATATAAAATGTTTAATATACCTAATTTTTAGTTCAAATCATGGTCCTTTTCAATTTTGTCCCCAAAATATTAATATGTGAAATATTTTAGTGTTACTGGTTGATAATTTTTCTATTTTTGTTTTTATTTAAAGATTATTTGCGATGATGCTTTGGAAGACTTGCTGAATCGTAAAAAAATATCTGTCAATAAAATTTTTGAAAAATTAATCGAGAATAGGCATTTACCAGAATTCGTAGAGGATGTTGAACAAGAAAGCAATGCTGAAGAACATACTGTGGCAAAAAGAATCACGTGAGATCAAACAATCTTGAATATTTTTTCTGTGAAGTAATGCAGCAAAAAAAGATTTTTTTGTAACTAGACCTGAATTTTTCTGGTAAATTCAATTCAAATCACAGTTCAATGGATTTGTTACCTACCAAAAGACAAAATTAATAGATAACAGTGTAAAATTGGCAATTAAATGGGTTCAATTCTTTTACCCCTACAGATATTATTCTGTGCATTGACCTTTCAGCTAAAATAACTTCATTATGAGGTGAAAAGTCACCGAGAGGTTTTCATCTGTTTGTAACACATGGCCTGTTTTATACTTTCACCAGTAGCTTATATTTTTGATGGACAGTTCTAGTTTACACATATACATAATTTGATTGTACAAATGAGTTTAGTGACATTTTTTTTATTTAGAGCAAGGTTGCTATGAATACATGCCAAAATGAACCAAGATTTTTTGTCCTGTAGGAGATCAGGTGGATTGCCAAAAAAAAGAAAGGCTAAAACCAAGGTGATATCTATAATTTGATTTTAATCTTCAATTATACTCAAAATTGGATTGTATAGTGTATGCGTAACGTAATAAGGTGTATCTATATAAAAGAAATATTTCTTAGAAACTATTCTTTACAAAAATTAATCTTTTTCCAAAGAAACTGAGCCATAACATGTTCCCTTTTATTAGACTTTTGGCAGGTTTGCTATGTATCAAAAGTTTCGTAATTTGGTCATAAAGTGTTTTTTGTTTCGTCTATAAATTGCAAATTTTTAGGATTTATCTAAGTTCTGAAAGTAATGATTGATAAATTTTTGAATATTCTACCATCTATTCAACATGGAATGCAGAGAAATATGAATATTTTTCAATTTTATGCATGGTAATTTTAAATTATTTTTTGTTGTATTATTTAATACGAATTAGGGAGAGCCGAAAGAACGTAAAAAATACAATGGAAAAGTGATGCAAATCAGTGATGACTTGGCTCTTATTGTAGGAGCTAATCAGATGCAGCGAACCGAGGTGACTATTTCACTTGACTTTGAAATTTAATCTATTCATTTCGTGGTATCTCACGTGCTTGATCTGAGTTCTTGAAAGTAAAAAAGCAACTTACTTTGACTAGAAAAATTTCTGTAATCTTGTAATTTCAGCCTGATTTACTGCATATGAACAATCTTTCATGTACATTTAGAACAATTTTTTTGCTAGATTTTCTTTTTGTGTGATATTGGTTGGCTTGCATTTTTTTAACATTCACATGGTACTTATTGAACAATTTACATTCTTAGGTAGTAAAAAAACTTTGGGAATACATCCGCAAGCACAATCTTCAAAATCCTGCTAATAAAAGGGAGATTTTATGCGACTCGGTGTTCAAACGAGTCATGGGTAAAGACAAGTAAGTACATCATTTTCCGTGAATAGCAGAAAGAACTGTAATATTTTAGAAAAATGCATTTTCATTGGTGGAATATATATATATTTATATTGTGTAAAAAGTTGTTCTTTTTTCAAGTATTCAATTTTTGTCATTTTTAGTTGAAGTTAGATAGCCAGTGTAAAATCTATATAGTAATGAATTTTTTCTAGGACATTTATTCGTAACTGTTACTATATCTTTCCAACTAGGTGGCAAGTGCTTTTGTTTCATATGTATAGGAAATTTTACTTTAATGTAGCACTATTTCATCCATTGAAAATTCTAAGTTTGTCCACAAAAATATTTTATTGCAGGGTGACAATGTTTAACATGAATCGGTTTATTTCGCCGCACATCACGAATTTGGACGAGGATTGATACTCTTTGTAATGCATCTCATTTAAGCAACAATAAATTTTTTTCCTAGCAATAGAATATCTATTGAAATATTTTTTTATCGTTCTCATTAAAATTTGTGCTGGAGATGGTACGCAAGATGGAGTGGAGTTAAACTGACTAACCACTGAATCAATCTTTCACCTTAGAATATGATTACCTGGAAATGATTTATAGAAAGATAATTTTACTTCAAATGTACAGACACTGCTTGGTAGCTTGTTATTTTTATGTACTGAATTAAACCCGTAAGAAAGAAAAATGTTGAAATCGGTGATCCAGAAACTAACTATTTTTGGGATATGACAAGATATTGAATATTAATCCAGGTAACTATGAAGCACCTAAAATTTTAGTTTGAAGTTAAGAAAGAAAAAATATTTGACAGATGCACGTATCTGGTAGACTGCAGTTGTGCCTGTGCAATAACTTGGGCCTTATTTGCATACTATCACTACGGAATGCTAATAAGAACAACGAATATCGGTAGCGAACAATATCCTACTCTCTATTTGATGTATAGTAATGTTTAATTCCTAGTTTAATTTGAGTAACTCATGCAAGAACATAAAATCAACAGAACCTTAAACATTGTAACTCATACCGAAAGAAAAGGTCCAAAAAAATGTATGAATGGTTTCTAATATTTAGTGGAATATAGCTGATGCATATGAAGTAGACTAAGTCACTAGGAACGATTCAAATCGTTTTTGCGGTACTTCAAACTCTCTCTTTGAAAATTATATTCAAAGCAAATGAAGCACCTTTTTAAACTATAGGTTTTACCTGGGAATACTTTTGTAATATCAAAGTCAATCAAGAAAAAGATCCATTCACAGATGAATTAGTAATACAATAAAATAGCTTCTAGTGATATTAAACGGTTTTCAATTGTAGCAACCTTCAGTAAATGCTTATCTTGAGTTAGAAGAGCACTGAAAATGTTGATCACAGTTTATTGTTGGAGGTATTGTTCATATTTTTTTTAATCTCTCATTTTTCGACAGCTATTGTTAAAAAATTAAATCTCTGTTAATACGATTGAAAAAGTATATGCGTATTTACTGTAGATTCTAGTTTCAGTAATGAATAGAACAAAAGTAACTATCATGAAGATTTAAAAAAATAAAGAATTGAAAAAAGAGTATTTCTTTGTTCAATTTTAAGTCACACTTACAGCTGGATTCTGAAGCTCATTGAAATGTTGAGTAAATTCTATGCTATCTTAAATGAGCTCATCTAGATATTGAAGTAACTCAAAAATTTGATATTTCAAGCACAAGGTGCACTTTAAGGAAGGAGCCAATTAAATTCATATGAGATGATGCTAAGATTAACTTACAACCTTTATGGCTTATTATAATCTGTCAAGTATTCTTATTCAAAGTGATAGCATGATAAATTTCTATTGCTTGTCTGTGACAATGTTAGTGGAATGTGCTTCAACAAAAATTTTGTGTTTATGGGTATTTTTTTATATGCTTTTTTGCTACAATATTGCATGATTTAAAAGTACCAATATCATATATGCAGATCACAGAAGTTACATAAATTTGAACTTGCATCCCCCTTTATCAAACATTAAAACAGTAGGTGTCTTTGACAAATGTAAATTTAGAACTTTAGGCTCAGTTTTGTTACAATTAGAATTGTGTTACTACTATTTTGCTGGACATGAATAGTGTCCGCACTAGTTGCACACAGGATCCTAATGAGCAAAATATTTCTATCAAGTAGAAAGCATCATGAGCCCTTGATTCCAAAGACACTGCATTTGATGAAAAACTCTGCAAGTAACAGTATTAGAGTAGTTTTTGAAAAAGTAATTTTTTAATAAGTGAATATAGGCCATCAGCGTTTAGTTATAAATTAATCACTATACTACATTATTAGGACCTGAGTGTAAGAAACCAACAGAAAAGTGAAGACAGTACAAAGCAAGAAGAAACACGCTATATATTTATTAAGTAAATTAACTTCTCACAAAGTTGCAAAGAGTAATCTTCACAACATCAAAATATCTATTTACTCATTTAGGTATGAGTAACTCTTACTTACTCTGGATCAGCCAATAGGTTTGGATTCCTAACACTCAGCAGATAAATTTGTAAGTTTAAACCAACCAACAGTTCTGAACTATGTTAGGACTAGGGCAAATAGCAAGTCACATATTTGTTAGGAATTAACACCTAAGGGAGTTAATTCTATTCTGTAGCTGCGGTATAATTTGTTTTGGTTTCAGTTCGGTT
>JAULBW010067480.1:0-37953 GCA_032358265.1 Vaucheria bursata
CATGAACGAATCTAGTTGAATTGTGTATTGCAGCTATAAAAGAGAATTAACTCTGTAAGAGGTTAATTCCTAACATTAGCTTTTCTATTTGACTTCAGAAATTCAGTTACGAGTAAACAGCCACGCTAAATTTGTATGTATTGATATAAAAGACAGCATTTGGTGTTGCTTTACTAACTGATCTTTTGTTTGAAGCATATTTCTTGTGACTCATTTAAAGCTCATTGCATCTATTATTTATATCCGAATGAAAATATTACCAATGCTTGAATTAGGGGTTCAAATGTGTAAAATGCGGGCAGTCCCTTGTTTGTAGCAGTGCCTACATTAAACCACTAGTCTTACAATACCATTATTCGAAAGGATGTGAGCAAATTTTGTAAATTGAATAACGCATTTTAAATTTACATTATTGATATTTATAAAATATGCATTCCTATGAATGGATGTAATCTTCCTCATGATTTTTATTACTGGATAGTGAAGTAAGCAAAAAAACTAGAGAATCCTTATGTTTAGGGGTACTCTTTCGAATGTTAGAGCTCTACTCTGCATCAATACTTACAAACTGCTCTTGAAGGTACAATCAATTATGTGAGTGAAGATACTGGGCATAAAATGGTACAAACATGAAAAGGAAATATTCTACTACTAATTTGATTTCAACAATTTTCCATTACATCCCAATACAAGTAGGTAAGAATCATAGAGAGATGCTATTCGATAGCTTTAAATCTGTTATCGAAACGGAAACTCAATTCTGGTTGGAGGATAATACTAGTTGCAGAGTAGAATCGGAGCAAATGAATTCATTCCTTTGTTTTTACAGTCCAAGAGTACCTGCGACTTAAATTGAGTCATTTACCCTATAATTTTACATGGGAAACTTGTTTATTGAGAAAGAGAAATGCCACAATTGTGAGCAAGTTCAAAAATCTCGGAAAAAAGACTTCAGCTCGACCAGCATACAGATGATACAATAAAGCATGACAGATGTGTTCAAATGTCGAGTATTTATTCAGTAAATCAGGTTTCAAGAAAGCAGGTTCATAGCATGAATATAATGTCATACATCAATCGAATGAACAAAAACAACAAATCAAAAGAAACTCATACGAACAATGATCGTGTTGTTATTGGAAACATATCTCTCTCGAATGAAACAGCTGATGATGCCAAGAAGGCAAACAGACATGTCAAATCAAGATGATCAACTCACAATTCTGATTTATATTATTTCTATCTATTGTATTATTCTATTGCGTATGCCTTTCAGGTATCTGTGACTCATATTAAAACACACATCAAAATTTGAAATTTCAGGAATATTTCATGTCCACCATTGGGATGCACCAGAATTTGGTTAAGTACGCTCGGGAGCTTGAGAAAAACAGTTCTCAAGCTCCGGATTCCTAGAAAAGAGGGCCATTGGCTGTCGTATCACGCGTCTTCCAACAGAAAAAACTCTGCGTCTCAAACGAAGTTTTTCATCAATGTCAGAAGTGAATTTTTGATCTTCTTTCTGGGCTAGTTCTTTTTCTGAGATACCAGTTAATCTATCAAATATTTTATTCGTGCAACAACTTTTTTCTAATATTCGTCGACTGACTGCATCGCGGATAAAATCTTCGCTTTCATTCGGATTTTCTTGTCGAACCTGAGCTTCATACTTGCGCCACAGCTCCTCCCAGGTTAGACCAGCAGCATTCCAAGTACCATATAGCTTGAGATGGCGGAAACCATCATAGAGAGTAGCAGTTATGCGAGAAGGCAATGAACACCGTTCACGTGCATAAAGGCGGGCAGCATGACGAGCCATGCAAGCTCGCCGAGCTCGTTGTTCTAAAGTTAGAACACTGTAATCTTCATCTTGAAGACTGATTGGCAGTAATTCATGATAAAATGCACGAGTTTGCTGAGCATTTAAATCGCCCCACCATCGCCTTCTGGGCCCATACACCTTGCGCATAATGTCAACAGTTTCAAGAGGATAAGTGTCAGGTAAAACAGCTGCATTTAATTTCGTTAAGCATGATCTTTCAGTCTTTTGATGCAGGCCGTGGAGCATGCAAATCTCTGTGCCTCTATAGGCTTGAATTACAATTTCAGGCGCATTAGAACTCTTAGAAACGGGATCTGAAAAGAAACTATGTTTACATTGAATTCCGCTTGCCACCAATGAGCTGACAAACTTGCAGAAAACGCCTAGGAAAAACAGTAACTTCAGAGCCAAAAGCATTTAGTAGATAACCTAAATAATGAAAGGTAGACACTCTATTCTGTATGAAACTGAGAGCACAATTTTGGTTTGAAGGTTAGGGCGCGGATTATTTTGCTAACCACGAATGCAGATTCTTCAAATATGATTCAGAATTTCAATGAAAGGTTAAACACACTGAAATTTCTCTTAGGCCTCAGTGCAAGTGCAACTCGAAATCGTCAGTTCAAAGAAAACTAATTTGTATTTTGACCACTGACGTTCTTGCATTTGGCAGTCACGTAACGTCAGAAGTATAAAACAATATGAGAATTTATTGCGCCGTTCAATATTGAACTTGCCTTCATGTTACGATGCGATATTTGTACCAGGAGCCGCAATTTTAAATGCTGACGCTTCAAAAAACAGAGAATACTTTATTTTTTTATACACCGAGATATAATGGGATAATCATGCCTGAAATTACCGTCAATGCGATACTCCTATGACTTCCGTCACTGAAAAAATTAAGTATTCTTCGCTTTAGTCGAATATAGCTAGTTTATAGCAGGAAATCTTTTCAAAATTAAATGCGTTGCATCAGCAAGAAAATGCCCCCACATTGAAATCATAACACCTAAACACGCAACATTTCCGAAGATAGTAAACGGTATAAATGAAAGATATATATTTGTGCACATAAATGAAGCAAGGTGTTCGGCAAAACATATTATTGAGCTAGAAACTTCAAAAATTTTCTATTTTCTATTTTCAAGAGTTAGGAATGGATTATAATACCATACTCTATATTCGAATATAATTACATTTTAGCAAATTCGGTCTAGATTCAGCTCATATCAAATGAGCTTTTCTTGAGCAGTCGAGAATGAATCTCGACAACATGATATGGACTAATGATATATGCTGCTATGTATGCTTCTGCCATGCGTTATTTCCTTTGTAATATTTGAGTTGTACGGTTTGTATACTTGGTTCTTACCTTACCTTAATACATATTTCAGTACAGAAATCAATAGCTGACTGAGTCCAAATCATAAAATCCAGGTGAAGTGCTCTTTCCCCAAGAGGACATTTTCATCAGTGCTAGCTCTGCAAGTACAATAAAAATAGGTGTGCACATGATATGCTGTTGTAATGGTAGTATAATACTCTTACTTTTAGCCTAGATGGAGTTATAAAGCTAGGTTTTGCAAGCTTCCCTAAAGAAACACTATAATGATCATGCATTTTAATTTTTTGTATTTGCACAATTTACCAGTGCTTCAGATAAAAATATCTCACCTATTGATAGTGCTAATATTGATAGTGCTAATGTTGATAGTACTAATATTGATAGTATACATTGCCTTGCTTTTATGTCTGGAGGGTAGATTCTTACATTTATAGCATGATTTGACCTATAAAGTGTGGACAATTTTAAATTGAAAGTTACCATGAAGTAAAACAAAGCAATCACAAGCTGGGCAAAATAGCATGCAGCAAGCACTTGTTGGCAGGTTTATATAGTCTGAAGTTGATAAGATGGTGCTTAAAAATGATACAGCAATGCAAAAAGAGGCAATAAGCTGCAGGTGCTCACTGTAATCCTACAAGTTTATAGAGCTACCAAACCTGCAGAAAGATTTGCAAAATAGGATAAGAGATAAACACTTAGGTCATCACCAAAAAATGTAGTTTTTGCAAACTTTAAAATTATATAAGTCATAGATGTCTACATTCAGGATCTCACAAGAAAAAATACTCATTTTCAATAAATAAAACAAAAATTGGATATTTACATTTTAGATCACTATGAAAAAAATTAATTTTTTTCAAACTTTTTAAGTGTTTTGATGCTAACTTTGTGAATTAACTGAAAAAAATTGGCAACTTTATCAACTTATCTTCAAAGTATCTGACAAGGTTCTGTTGAATAAATTATTTATTAAGTAGCATGCAGGAGGTATATTAAATACAGAAAATTTTCACTTCATTTTTTAGTAGTAGAAGAAAATGATAAAACGTCTATATTACAGTATAGTACATTCAATAAGCTCTCTAAAACATCTATATTACAGTATAGTACATTCAATAAGCTCTCTAAAACATCAAAGAGCAATTTTTATCAATTTAGATGAAATATTTTCCAAAGGTGAAAGTGGGTGACTGATAAAAACGGTATCTTTCTTGAATGCCAAAGTATTGCTTTCTAAAGAAGACTTAAATATGCAAATATTAGTGCAACTGAGATGAAGTTTAAAGCACTAAATAAAAGCCATAATTTGTAATTTAAAGTACTTACCTTTTCATCAGTAAATGCACTTTGACATAAGAGCACAGAACTATTGTATGAGAATACTCAAACCATGGGCAACTTGCAAGAGCAACCACAAAAGTATCTAGCAATTAGAGGAAAATTTTTAAGTATTGCATTTGCAAATGTGTTTTAAAGATTATCTCTTGAGACATGATATTAATGTTGCCAGTAGGAGTGATAGTACTTTTAATTTAGAAGTATTTACAGTAAGGCTATAAAAAAATTATCTAGAGCTAGCGCAGATAAATATTTATGATATGATGTTGCCACATCTTAACAGTTGATACAACAAAAAATTAAAATTTTGGACATTTCCAACAAATCTGTCATTGGTACGATGTGCCATATAACAGTGAACAGTGCTTGATTCATCTATAGAACATGGTAACATTGAACATAAAGCATTTTTAAAGTGTATTAAAGTTATGAAGGGAGTAAAACAAATAAATTCCACACAACCAATGTGTCAGGATCTGATCTGTTTTGCTGTGACTTGTTATGGAACTGTGGCTCTATAGACTTAAGTCTTATATGTGCATTCTTGTAAAGTACATTCTTTTAAAGAGTGTTCTCATTAGTATGTTCTCATAAGTGTTCTCATAAGTGTGTTCTCATATACGTGTGCTCTTAAGTTGTATTGTGTTGGCAAGATTCATTCTTGGCAACACATGAATAGGGATTAGTATATTATTGGTTACGTATGTTTTCTTTATGTTTCTGGTTGTGCTTATTACTGGCTACATGCATAGTCTTTAATCTAGTGATTCCTAACACAATGGTGTGGCAACAAGAGAAAAAATGGGTAGAAGTGATAATTTTCAAACTGTACTAGTCAGTCATAGATTCAAGTTCTGTAGACTTTTATATTTGAAGGTTAAACTCTTAAAGCAAATCTATCAATGCCAATGCAGAAGGAGTAACTTTTTGAAAATTTTCGAAGTATTGCCAGTAATTCAGAAGTCAAAATTTTTGAAGCATGGTAGCTACGTATTTGATTAAAAAGAAATTTTTTTGATTGAGGTAAAAAATTGGTATACTTACTGGTTTGTAGCGCAAGTGTTAGTTCATTGAATATGAATAATATTAGAGCATACATGAGTTTCTTTTATAGCTTGATACCTTACCCAAGATCTATATTTAAGCTACTAGTAAAAAAGGATATTTAGGTTGCTCGCATCCAGCCATGTAGTTTCAACAAATTTTTGAAAATACTTCAAGTTAAGTGAGGAACGACTGTTTTCTATAATATGAAAAAGATGCTTAAAATGAAATTGAATTTAAATACACGAAGTATTGATGACAGTGTAGTATGTTGCCACTCATCCGGAGTAATTTTTTACAATTCTACTGATTATTATTTATCCGGTTGTTCCATGCATGCTCGCGTACGAATAGCTGTTCAAGACATAATTGTGCACAACTTGGAATCCTTAACGCTCCAGACGACAGTATCTCATTTATAAAATGTGCTCTTATATGACTCAATTTTTTAATCAGCGTCTAGCGCAAAAGTGTAGATGCTAATTTTAATACTTCTGATCAAATACATCATGAATTTCATACGCAGTTATTGTAATACCATCATACGTACTGATATTAGTGTTCTAAACCTATATTTTATTTTCCACAATCAACTAATGTCTTCTAGGTTAGCTTTTATACGTGAAAAAACTTTCAAGAACTTATCGATAACATTGTGATTGAGAGTTGAACGATTCCAAGAGCCTTCCATTGTCTTGCTCGTTTAAGGCGCTTAGTGTAAAAATTGTTCGACCATCTTAAACGAGATAACTAGTCGATGTAATCAGTATCCACGTTGAAGATGAAACAACTTTGCCGTAGCGATGTGTTAGCAGCTTTGATTTAAAGCAAAGGTAGAGTTAGAGCAATCTATATAAATTTTTGCCTTTACTTCTGTTATCATGTTATAGAACTTATCCCAACAAGATTATGTCCCCAAAATACAAAATACTGTAAAGGCAGGTGCCCATGTCAGTTTGAAATAGATTTTAAATGAAGAACTTGAAACAAAAAGATATGAAAACCAAAATATTTATCAAACGACAAAGTTGCCTCAAGCCATAGTTAAACTCAATTCAAATTGTTCCAGCTCCGAGATATTTGCTCATGTTCTTCATTTTATTTCCATTGATTAAATCCTTTTTCATGTAATTTCATTTCGAATTGCATCTCTTAGCGGGACATAAAATTATTTTTGGATGGAAAACTGGGCGAATTTTTCTTTCAAAAAGCAATTTTTAAATATTAAATTATATTACACATTTAAATAGCTTAACTGCAAAAATCTACTTGTAATAAAAGCAATACATAAGAATAATATATTTTAATCCAGAATGGAATATGGTCAAGGGAAAACTTATGACCATTTCTAAAGGTGAAAAACAGTAAGAGAGATAAATAGAGTATCATATATCAGTCAAATGTACATGTGCAAGCAAAAACTTTAAAGACTGTAATTGTCTTATACATATAATTTTTGAAACAAAGTTGAGTACATGAAAACCTCTAGCGAAATGCAGCAATTCATTTCATTGCTAACTTCATGATTAAGAAAAGGAATGCTTGCTAAAGTTAGTCAAGAGAATCAATTTTTTTCTTCCAAAAAAATTAATGGAAAAATTACCTGAATAAACGTTTATTTTCTAGAAATCAGCAATGAAAGTTGTAGGTTTAATGCCACTGTCCAGACATCAGATTTGGCGGACACAAGGCTACTATTATAACAAGTGAGAAAAAACAGAAAAATTCAAACAACTGCTATTATTCAGAAGCCTTCATAATTGACAAAAACTTCAAGCCCATGCTCATTTCCTGCATAAATAGAAGAAAAAAATTTTAAGAAGATGCAAAAATGAGCTATTTAACAGAAGAAGTAACTCAGCGTCCATTTTCAATATAACTGAAACATAAATTTGATATGATAAAATTCAAGCTACGGTGACTTTGTGAAGATGGCTTCCAAAAATCAATCATCTGAAATAAACATTCTGTATCAATGGGAGCGCATAGTTTCGATTCCAAAAACTTGATTTTTAATTTAGAGGCATAAAAATATGTCGCCGAAATATTCAAAATGGAAAAGTAACTCACCACCATGGCGCTTCCCCTGTACGGAAATCGGTTTCAGTCCAGGGTTTGAATACAATTTTACCGTCAGTAGTTTCCACATGTGATAGTGCTAGTGATAGAGGAGCTGGACCACGAACAACTTTGCCGTTTGTATCATACTGCGACCCATGGCAAGGGCAGACAAATTTATTTTCGGCCTTATTCCAAGGAACGACACATCCCAAATGCGTGCACACAGCGACAATACCAAAATCTTGGATTTTCTTGTTTTCAAGAACAGTTAAGTATGTGGCATCGCCTTTAATTCCTTCCGCGAGTTCTCGAGAGCCCGGGAGATGAGTGGCAAGCCAGCTGACCTCGGTTACGTCTTGCCCAAGAGCATCACGTGCGATAACACCACCACTGCCACCACCAGCACTCTTTGGGACGAAGAACGCCACGTAGGGCACAGCGAGACCTAGCACGACAGCTCCTGCGGATCCACCGAGGATAAAGTTCATAGTCACACTGCAAAATATCAGGAAACGTGAAAAATTCAAAATTGTACAAATGTTTTGTCATACAGTATTATGTGTTCCGAACGTGTTCAAACAAACCGAATTAGGAGTAAATTTAGGTGATGTAATGAATGAACTGGCCAGAAATTATAAAATGTTGGTATGCAGGAAATAGTAGCTGTCCTACTATGGTAAAATTAAGAACTTACCGACGGGACATATCGGGGACGAAAGTGTCCTCTGCGGCAGACATTTGCATTACGGCAGCTTTGGTATTTACCTAGGAACGGAGCTTAAATTCATTAGACAAATGGCTAATTTAGTATACTTCATTATTGAAATTTCAAGACAAAGTCCACTTAGCCGTATAGATACAAACTATACGATAGGAACTCTTCTTCATTTCTTCGAAAGAATCATCTGACACCGTATAGTCTGCAATAGAGGTTAGATATTTCTAAATGACGTACAGAACCATACCTTTGATATAACCTTAGTTCCAACAAAGGAAGATGGGCCAATAAATGCCACAGATATCTGGGCCGAGATAGCTATACATAACGAAAGAAGAGTTGCCCGCATGATTATATATTTCTTAGGGAGAAGTGGTGATTTATGGTTTTATTTAAATTTGTTCATGCAATTGTTGGTTCAGAAATCCTTTATCAGAAATGTTGGAACGGGTACGGAATTGATCCGTAGAGATACGAAACTCCGCAAAATATCAACTGCAACTTGATATTGCATTTCTGACTAAGTCCTTTAAAATGTGAACTGGGTAAAATAATTCGAAGTTCTCTAATCGATCTTAGTGGAGAAATTGACATAAAAGACTAAACAATGAGGACCAATAATCATGACTACTGAATTTCCATTTTTTAGTAATATAGATGTTCTTCATATTTATAGTGTCAAGAAATATTATTGAATGCATAGTTTTTGTTATTCATGAACAAAGTCAAACTCATTTTTCTGTGTGCTGCTAATTTCACATTTTTCAAACTGTATTTATAGTAATCAAAAATATCTTAGGCAAATAGAGTAAACAAGGGAAATTTTAAGGTTGCAAGAACACTTGAATTGTAGATGTGGGTTTCTCCATGAAACTAAATGAAATGCCTGGATTGACTTACAATTGCCAGGCTCCAGCATTTCAGCTTTTATGTGACTTAAAACGAGGCTTGATAGCTAGCAATAGCACAAGTTTATTGTATTCAAGAAGGATGTTTCAAAATACAAAGAAATGGATGAACTGAGAAATACCCAAAAACTATTTAAAACTTCATCAAACTTGCGGCTGAGTCTTTCTTTATTATTGATTTTTAAGAAGACTCCAATAATTAACTTTCATAAAATGCAATAATTTATGTCACTATATCTTTGAACTTCAATGATGCTTGGCATGATTCACAGCCATTCATACGTCATACTGAAAACTATTTAAAAATTTCGAAGTATTTTGATAGAATTCCTGTTCTATCTCTAGGATCACCGTTTATAGTTGAGTTTTTTTCCATTTCACCTTCAAAGATCTTCACTTTTATGTAACATCTTGATATCTTGTTTGTTATATGTGAGATGCCAGTAAACATTTCAAGTGACTTTCATACATGAAAATTTGTCTCTTTGCCAAGAAAAATATTTTCAAATCAATTTCTTGTAGTTTTTACAATTGGTTGGTACATTTTAATAACTTAGTTCATTTAACATTTAATATGTTTCATGAAAATTGGTCCAGAAATAGATTTAACTGAGAGGCTAAAGCATTGATTTTACTCTATATTAGTCTCCCAGCTGTCACAGTAAATTGATAAAACTTAATTTTTAAGTGAATCATGTTGAAACTTGGTTGTTTTGTTAATTTGTTTTCCCATTTTTTCCACATTATTTTGCCTGAACTTTTGATTTATGGCTTGTCAATCCAATTTCAACAATTTGGCTACTCTCCAAGATTTTCAACCAGAGCTACATTGAGTTTTTGCCTCTATTTTCACAGGCATTTTCTCTCTTGATATATCCAAAAATTTGCTTCAGTTTTATGCACTAGTAGTTTCTTTGTTATAGAGCACCTGTTGCTTTCTTTTGGTCCATGGCAAAATACAGTCTTGATTTTTCCCATTGAAATAATTGCTTTCCACTGAAAGACAAGTAAGAGTAGAAGTCTTGCCCCTGTCATTACAATAACAAAATCGTTAGCTACAATTCACAGTTCCAATAGATAAGTTTTAGCAACATGAATTTTTTTCGCTAGTTTAGGAATATGATGGCACGTGGCACAGTTTTTCTATGCCAATAGGGCAGGTTCCATGTAAATATTCTTTTTATATTTTTTATTTCATCATAATCAAACCATGTAACAAATAAGCTATATGTGGATTGCTTCTCTTGATGCAGTAGTTCATTATTTAAAGTTGGTTATTCATAGAATGCATTATCGTGTATAATTATGAACAAATTTAAAAACATGGGATTTTTTTCATTTAAAAATACTACCAAATGAAGAGTAGAACTCACATTAATAGTATATATGGTGCTTTTTAGACGATTATTACGAGAATAAAGCACATATAAAAAACATGCCATGTCATTTCATTTACATACTAATCTTTTTCAAAAAAAGATTGAAATTTTCAAAATTTAAAAATAGTATCCTCCGTAGGAACCCTTAATAGGGACCGATTTGTATTCTTGCATTAATTCGGCTTCCAGCTGATTTCCAAGTTCCAAAAAAGTCGGCCTGTCAGAAATTTTGGATCTTAAACATTGGCTTGATAAATCTTGGGCAATCCAAGATACTTGTGCCCCACCCAAAAGAGAAAGCTCAGCCATAAAGATACCAAATGCACGAACTTCAACTGCCTCAAAGTTGAAGTCATAATCAGAAGGATACATGAAACTGGAACCAAAATCGCATAATACAGCATATCCGTAAGAATCTGAACAGAAAAAATTCCAAAAGTTGGGACAGATTAGTGAAATAAATTTAATTGTATCTGGGACACTATGGAACCGATATGAAAAGTGCAGAAATTGCTATCACTTGCATTTTTCTACTATGCAAATAATTTTTAGTTCTGTTCCACAATTTCATATCTAGAATACTACAGTAACATACAATTACTCTGTCTATTTTAAAAGTTTCAATTTTTGATGCATTCTTCATAAAGTGCTTTTTATCCAATGCGTTTAAGCGACGAAAGATCATTTTCGTGCTTGATGTTCTATGGGAGTGCCACGTGGCATCTCTGCCAAGTGTTAATGCTAATAGCAATGATTGTCTCAAAACATTATTCTGATGTGACTAAATTTAGCAACCTTGATGTAACAAACTATATTAGGTATAGCTCATCTTACATCCTTTAAAATATGAAAAGATGAATAATTAATATTTAAGCAGCAGCAACAGCTTCCAGCACAAAAGTTCATGGAAATATGTACTTAGCAAATACTTTTATATGCTTGCACATTTTTTACCTGATAGTACATTATGAGCATATAAATCTCCATGGGCAATTCCTGAAGAGTGCAAATATTGCATCGCTCTAGCTACGCAAACGCCGATGCGCATAATCTTTTCGGCACTAAACACCTGTGTGGTATCCCAGCGACACCGTAAAACAGAGGTGGAATCAGGCCTATCAGCAAGGGGTTGATAACTGGAGGGTACTAATTTCATTACCACCCAAGGCTGCGGGCCAGGAATAACACCGATTACCTAGAAAAACATTTTTTCAAATTTAGGTAAACTAGAATATTTTACTGATATTGAAGATTACTATGTGTCATTAATTTCCAGTCCCGGCCATTCATCATATGAAAACATTATATATATATCAACTTAGCATGACTTCATGGTTTGTTTCAAAATTCATATCCACTCTTTTACATGTAGCATCATAAGTCTTCCCAAAGTAGAAATGATGATATAAACAAATAAAGATTTGTGGCACAATTATAAAAAGAGATTTGGATTAATTTACAGTGTTTCCGTCATTATTTGATCATAAAAATCAATGCTACTCAGCGTAGATGACTTCACGTTACAAATTTGTAGTGAAAATTTATGCAATCACTTGCCATGGTACTATGGCAGGGAAATTTATTTGATTTAACTTAAGACTGGTTTCAACCAAATTTAACTTTTGAAATGGATCGCAAAGTTCTAGCATTCAATTAATAAAAACTGCACAAATATTGTCACTAAAAGGTTCTTACCTTGGTTATGTTCTGGTGCTCAATTGCACAGCTAATCTCAAGCTCATCGATGGCCCTTCCATCGGGGCTTATCTCCCCCTTGAAAACCTTCACAGCCACATCTTCACCATCCAGAGTACTAGCATACACACTTCCAGAAGCCCCTTCACCTAACTAAAAATACAAAGCTAGTTTTTTACAATGGATAATGATACAAAATATTTCTTCCCCCTCTGCCAAATGGAAAAAGAATAATTTTTTATTAATGCTGATATTTCAGTGAGTCTTAATCAGATTGGAATAAAAATTTTGATAACTATGCCAATTTCTTATCCAATTGGAAGAAATATTCAGTGTCTCATTTACAAAGTGTTTGATAAAGAGAGCGCAGTCCAAATTGATAGCTGCTGGAATTTAACAGTTTAAACTGGCCATTCAGAGTTATTGGCCTTGAATATTCATTATCTGCGCAACTTATAAAATTTTTAATATATTCAGATACGAATAGTAGAAGCTGAGATACGAACAGACATGATTTAAACCATGTGAATTTCGAAACTAATCACTTGCGACTTGAAACAAAGATGTCAAGTTTCTTGGTTAATAATACTTTTTTATACATCAAGTCTTTCTTGTATTCATGAAAATTTTCTTACAAAAAATAATTAAAACTTGTGCAACCGACACTTGCTAAGTAAAATAATCGAATTTGCTTTCAGTTCCATGGATTTCTGCAACGGTCCTTAACTATTTGAAAATTAAGCCACACTTATAATAATGTTATCGCGCAATTTGCACCTTTTCTCCCAAGATAATATCTCCAGCTTCAATTGCTTTCAGAGACCCTTCATTGTATAATCCTAGCCCTGGACTCCAAAGGCTACCGGCTAAACTCAACCATGTAATTGCCGGTAATTGGGTCAATGATGAGGGAACATCGGAAAGAGCAGGATTTCCAGCCATTCTATATGTTTCATCACACAAATATTGTTAATTCAGTCATATGAATGGCTCAGGGCTGAAGTAATGCATCCCCTTGACAGATTATTTTTGGAGCCGAAGTAGCTGTATGGCTTAAATCAACTTAAGAAATACAAAACGGGCAAATAGATTTGCACAGTTTGAAGAGAACTTCAGGATCGAGTGATTTATTTCAAGATGACATCCTAGTTTCTCATGGCGTATTGGCCTCTAAACTATTATTGAATGATCATACACTCTTGTCACTCTCTGAACCCTTATGTCAACTTAACACGTTTTGATTTTAGCAACCAAGGTTACAAAACCTATTTGATAATTTAAGTACAGATTTGAGAAAGATTTGGTCTGACTTAACATTATTTCAGGTCGGTATCTCATTAGAGTCAGTGCAGGGATATTTTGAAAAACTTATATGCTTGAACAGAGCTGCAGCTTGAATAAATTCAAGAGCAAAAATTGGTAAATGTACTTGAATTGAAAAGAACTGATACAGTGGAAAGTTACTGTAAAGCTGTTCATTACAACATCAAAAAATTTATAAGCAATTTAAATAATGTCTGTAAATGATTTCACATAACTCTTTATATTTTCAAATTAGAAACAAATACAAAAGATACTCTGCAATTACAAAACTTCACCTAAATAGCTCCAACGAAGTTAATCCGCTCAACTCCTCAGGCAGATAAGTAAGATCGTTGAAACTAGCTTGAATTTTTCTGAGTTGCTTACAATTACCGATTCCCGCTGGCAGGGTCTAAAAGTAAAAATGCCAAAGCATTTCATGAAAATAGATAAATGTTGTATGATATGATACTGCAAAGCATTGATCAATCATTTTTTTCTTCGTTTTAGCTCATGTTTGTTAATTTGCATACTAGACTCTACTGCGTAGGGAGCTTAAGTTGCAGGGAAATTGGTCCGCCAAATTGAATTTAAGCTATTCTATCTGTATCATTTAAAAAGTTAAAAATGAATGGTCGTGCTTGAATACCTTAGCAATCATTTTCATCAGTGTTATTTTTCAATGCTGTCCAGCCAGTGATTCTAACTGTACATTGCAAATGCCTACAATTCGTTTTTGACCCATAAAAAGCGCTAGATAAATCAATTTTACACCCAAAAGATATTTCACTTGAAGCAAATATTGTTTCGAGTTCATGAAGCTTACATCACGGATAACATTCATATTTCACGTTTTTTGTGAGTTGATGAGGCTGTTGTAGTAACATATTTCATGATTTGCAGTAGTATATTCAAATAGTGAGCTACTCAAACTTGAAAATAATAAAAATACTGATAGGATACTAATAAAAAATAATGATGTGATACTGATCAGTCACTTAAGCTATGAAAACTGATTTTTTAATCAAAACTTTTTTTTTCAAGTAAATTTTCTTTCCTGCAGTGCTTTAAAAAACAGACTGTAAAATATTAAGAAATTTTGCACGAGCGTAAATATAGAAGTTTCCAAGTAATATTGCTTTCCTAACCTCTTGGATTGCAGTCATGTGACTTTGATGCACAAATAATAGATTTACAATGTCAAACAATAATTATTGAAATAACAATGGGCCCCTTCAGGATCCCATATCAGTCCTTCACGTACCTGCAGTTTATTGTCCGTAACATATAATTCCACCAAGTTACAACATTGTCCAATGCTTTCAGGGAGAGAAGCGATTCGGTTACCTTTAAGGCCGAGTACCTCCAAAAATTCTAATTGGCCAATACTCTCTGGAATGGCTTCGATGAAATTACACATAAGATTGAGCTTCTTAAGCAGTCGTAATTCCCCAATCTCTCTAGGAACTTGTACAAGTTTGTTCTGGGCCATGTTGAGATCCGTCAGTCGAGTAAGTTTTAGAAGTTCAACAGGAAATTTTTCGAGATTGTTCCTGCTAAGATTAACTTTTACGAGATCACGGAGACAGGTTAACGATAAAAGAAGGTCATGATCACAAAGTCCAATCCCACACAGCTGGATTTCGGTAAAATCCTTCGAAGAAAATTTAAAGAATGAGTTGCAGCAAGCATTTTTTAGAGATGATAGCGAGGTTATCGCTCTGCCTTTCGCGTTGTCATCTTGTTCTAGTGATTGCTTTTTAGCCATGCGAGCAGCGACTGCTATAGATGTAACTGTCATCGCGGATAAGGTAGCAATAACACTGGTACTTAACGTGCTTATCGCCAAAGGATTTTCAAGAAAACTCATGCAATTAATAGTCAAAAGGTGACGTGACGGATGGAGAATGCGTAATTTATGTTGCAAGATACCTTAACTTTATTATTATTTTACTTTCATTAATGAGTAAGATTATGTAGAGAGTGGCCGAAACTGATAAAAATTTTGTGCGATACACTCGATTGAGTTACTGATGGAAAAGAGACATTCCTAGAGTCTTAAGCAACCAAGAGAAACAACTGCAACCGCCAAGATTTGCGGCATACATTGTTTGCTGGGAAACATACTATATTGCAAAACCAAGGCAAATAAAATCTGAATCCCAGATATCATTTGCATAATATGCGCTCTTTGAAGTTTCTATTCGTTGAATGAAAAGGAACGAATAATAAAATCTGAAAGAACAATACTTTGGGCAATGTAGCCATCGAGCAAATAAGCGAATTTGATTAGTTGATCAAGCTTCTCTAATAGTGCCACTATTTGCTCTGTTATTGCCCAGAACCACAAGCATCAACCAATAATAATGACTTACACTCTCCAACAGAATAGTTTTATGATATGAAAGAATAGTTTCTGCTCATTATATTGAGCTCGAAATCAATTAAAATTGGTGGCATCGATCATCAACAGAGCTGTCAGTGGAAAATCAGGAAATATCTTTTTGTTCGTGGAATGAAATTACGGGGGCATTATTGAAGCCTGTTACATCTACCCTAGAACTAGGGTGGTTAAGGCTAGCTTGGATGTCATTTCGCCATAGGTTATCCTCGCCTCATCACTGAGGATGGGTGAGTAACATGGGCAAGCACATAAATATGGAAAAAAGGAAACATGCAAATCAGTTTCATCATGAGCTTTACATGATAATGAGCATCCTTGTCACTCCCCCCCTCTCCATGATGCAAGACATGAAATGTCCTTAACTGTGCATATCTCATGATCACCAATACCTCTACTTTCCCTCTATGTGAATGCAGGGAACAACTATGGTGCGAAGTTCAATTCATGCATGGAAAATGTGTTTATGTATGATAATTGATTAATAACAAGCTCATTCATTGGTTTATGTTTTAATTGTAATAAACTCTTAATCTTCCTTGAAATCATTGAATAAGTTTTGTACCTCACTCTGCAGAGTAAAGTTGATGGTACTTGTTGTCATCAAACTAGTGTGTGGTATTTTTTTAGATGTAGTATATACTCTTCAGGTAGATCTTTATTAGCAGACCAACCTAACACTCAAACTTTGCTGAGCATATCTTTGATGTTTGCAAAATTTGACTTTCAGGTCACAGAAACAGCACAGGAACTAAGTTTGATGAATAAAAAATTGTTCCCTTAGCATAAGTTTGTCAATATTTGCCACACCCAGGGATGCACAGGCAAGGTGTTGCCTGAAGCTCATCCTAAATCCTATTCCTAACCACAACTATAACAGGCTAAATCTAAAAGTGCTAAATTAAAAAAGTTGCTTTTTTCTTGGTATCTTTGATAGTTGAAAAAACAATCACATAAAAATTTGTGCAGCATGATCCTACTTGTGTGAACGCAATCTGATTAAATCTGACTTGATCGGACTTGACAAAACCCAGAAAAATCTCATCAGAGAATGTTATGTCTTGAGGTGCCTACAAAAAACTAGTAGTTCTACACTTCATAAAAACAGTTTATGCATGAAAAAACAGAGGTGACTTACTATATTAAACAAACACTCCTAGACAAAAAATGAAGCAACAGAAAAAACAGAAAATGAACTAAATTTATTTCTTATTAATCTTGTTCTCCTGTTATTTAGATTATGTTGATACAAATCAAAACAAAACCTTGCAGCTCAAAAAGAACCTAAAAGATTTTTTTCTTATTTATAACTAAGATCTGTGGCCCCAGTTCTAATTTATCCTTTTCTACAATGCTACTTATCAAATCCATACGTACGTTTTAAAAATAATTTTCAAATAGCAGAAAATTTTGCTCCTTGTTGATTGCCTTTCTCAATGATTTAAGATTGCTTTATGTCAGGAACGCAAAATACAATGAACAAGAATGAAACATGCATATTACATTTCCTGACTTGTGTTGATAGAAGTGAGAACATTCTATCAACATAACAAGATACATAAGAATGCATGACTCTCCTTAAATTCATGACTCTCCTTGAACTTAAGTTGTGACTCTCCATGAATTGTACAAATCTTCTTGAACTGTACAGTTATACAAATCTTCTTGAAGTATGTACGCAGCAATAAAGAGAATTAACTCTTTAGGAAGTTAATTCCTAACACTTTACCGTTCTTAGTGAAAGATTTAATAATCATATATTTGCCAGAATTACCAGGTCAATAGTTATCTATTCAAAATTTAAGAAGTGTAAAGCATGGTACTTTGTACAGAATTGTCATCTAGTTAAATCTGATTTTGAGCATCTACAATGAGCATCTTGGCTTCTACTTTATCAGCCAATGCTCAGTTTAAGTCCTATTTGAAATTGATCGGATCGGATCGGATCGGATTGGATTGGATCGGATCGGATCGGACTAAGTTTGATGTCAGATAGGAAATCTAATGCTGAACCTTACATTAGAGGGATGTATTCCTGGGAGTAAAGTCTCTATGAAAAAATTTCTTAGGTAATCTTGGGGTCTTTCAGATACAGTTATTTTTTATAATTTCTGCTTGAAATGTAACTGTAACCATTTTAAACAACATGAAGTTGAATAAGGTGAATTTTTCTCACGGAAAGTGAAACGCAACAAACTTCAAATCATAGAAAAACAAGTAAAAGAGTCTATGCTTAAAACTACACTGCTGCTTAAAAGAAAAAACTCATAGCATATTGACTAAAAAAACAATTGAAGAAGTATTTTGCTTTATACTCCAACATATTTCAGGCAAAATCTTGCTCTGTTTTTGATGTATACATTGCAACAATGCAGGACAGAAATGAACTAGATTAAGGGTAAAGATTTTTACAAGAAATTTTTAACTACTTTTAATGAGTTCTACAATTTTTTTCCAGTTTGAAATGACTGTAGTCATTTCAAAAAAGTTATTTTTTTTGGTGAAAGTTTCTATGAAGTCAACAGTTTTATATATCTATAACTTGAAATTTACCTTTTTTGGTCATTTTTTCAGTCTAGCTCAAGCAACTCAAGTAAATATATTTATGCACAAATCGACAATGTTCTGCACCTTTTAGTGCATCAATCATACAGGTCTATATACTCATTCTAGATTTCGCAGCAAACATATCAAAAGATTTCTGGGAAAAGCATCTTTGGCTTTATACTTTGCATTATAACTTACAATATATATATGGTAAACTTTTAATTGATTGAAAAAACATTTAGATGGTAGGCAAAATTGAACACTTTTTACATTAACCAATAGTTATTTGAAAACAATTTATCATAATTTCAGTGTAAATAATAAATAGGTTAGAGCAACACTCATTACTTTGTAATCTTTAGTCTATTTCATATTCTTACCATGTAATGCATTCAATGACTTGCAGGGCTAATGTTAGAGTTATCAACCATGAAATAATCAAATATTCTGCTGTGTGCTTAATGAGGTATTTACATGGATTTCAATTTTCTGAAGGTCAGATCACCCTTGTAGATCACTTTGAAACTGGAGCAAAACTCTAAGCTTTGATCTAACTAAGACACTTTCATTTCAAATAAAGTTTTGCTTGAGCAGTATTGCCATCACAATTTGATGGCTGATATCAAACAAATTCAAGTTGTCTTTGCACACAGGCTTAGAATAGCATTAAAATCTAGTAGTTATTTTAGTCAAAATGAATATCAAGTTTAGGTAATGCCATTTCAATACCTGCATTCAATACATCCAAAAAATTTAGCTTTGTTAGAAAAACTGCAACTGTTTAGCTACAATGGTATTTTTCAATGTTGACTTTGATTTGGAATTCAGTGAAAAGGTTGCTTCATTTACTAAATTTGCATGAAATAAAGTTTTTGACTTTCTTTGATTTTGTCAAATACAGTATTTAAAATTCTGATGGAAGAAACTGACACTCTCAATGAGCTTTATTTGGTTAAAACTCAATTACCACAAAAAATTCAAATCTACCAATGCTCTATTGACAGATAGATATTAAACAAATAATTCAGGCAATAAACTGAATCTATAAATGAAAAGAGTCTAGCTACTGTTTGTTTACATCTGTGAAAATCAACAGGCGGCTGATATAAACCTTGGTAGATTTGCTCCAAATCTTTTTTTCTTAATCTTTCCTTTGTGATTCTTTACATATAACTCAGATTCCTGAATATGTGCACAAAAAGAATAAAAAGAGGTTGCTTGATGTTAAGATAAATAAAATGATGACAAATAGTCAGAAAAGTTAGAGGAGGGAAAGGAAATTCATGTTGAAGAATCGATTTTGCACCATGTTATCTGTTGCCTTATTTGTTCAAATTCAACTAAATTCATGCTGTACGGAAATTGGCATTTTTTTATGTTGGCAGGATTTATTCTTAGCAGAATACACATAAGCTCTAATCAATATATTGTTGTTACATATTATTTGTTCTTTTCCTGTTTCATTGTTTTGTTCCATTTGCTTTTGCAAATCTACACTTTGTGGACCTAACAGTTTAGTCCACCTAAGCCATATCTGTTAGAAATCACTAGATTAAAGACTATGCATGTAACTAGTAATAAGGACAACCAGTAACCCAAAGAAAACACACACAGCCAATAATGTATTAATTCCTATTCATGTGTTGCTAAGAACAAATCTTATTAGCACAGTACTACTTAAGAGCATACACCTATGAGAATGCACTTATGAGAACTCTCTTTAAGAGAATATACTTTACAAGAATGCACATATAAGACAAATTAAATCTATAGAGTCACAGTTCTATAACAGATCACAGCGAAATAGATCAGATCCTGACAATATCATAGCTTTGCCACTGGAAACAAAAATTAGTTTACATATACTATGCCATGCTGGCATCAATTGTTTTGTGCCTATATCTACTCTGCCAGCATAGTATATATTATATGAATATGATGCTTCTTTGTGGTATTGAATGCTGTGACAACATATTTTACGCCAAATGGGTTGAGGTTTAAATAGTTTTAGATACACTTATATATTCAAATACAAGATATCTTAGCTTCAAGGTCCAACTTGTTTTCACCTCACTAACATTTGATTCTCTCACTTTCTATACTTCAAGGGTATATGCTATTTGTACACTTTTATGTGGCCTTGTGGTGTTTCTTTTGCCAAGAAGTGTCCCTTTTTAGAGACACAACTTTTTCTTTTTTTCCATTGATGTTTTTAAACTTTTTGCCAATGCAGTCTTAGTACGCCACCTACTCTTATCTTTCTGTTTTTATCTTATTAAGTTATATGACTCACTGTATATTTATGTCCATTTTTCTTCTGTTGATTTTTTTACGCTGCTCTGCTGGTTGATTTAATAATTTTCTTTTGTGCTCAAATTTTTTTATTTCATCTTTGTGGGTTGTAGAGATTTGGCTAAACTCCCAGAAAATCAAGTGCAACTGAACATTTGTTGAAAGTGCAAGTTAGACACTTAATTGAAATGAGAACAAGTGTATGAATCTTAGAGCAATATGTAGAAATTGTGGAGTGCAGTGGTTGGTTAGCATATGTTTAAGCTTGTCCTATTTTTAGCTTGAAAACTTTGATTAATCTTATTTCAAACTGATGTTCTGTATCATTGGCAATGTGGAAAGTTTTCCAAAAATCCCCTTAAACCTAAAATTTTTTAAAATAACTTTTGGGCAAAGTTGCCATTTTTTCGTTAATTTTTGTACTGCAATCCAATCCAATATCATTGAAAACATTTGCTATGATTAAATTAATCCTCTAAAAATCAAAACTTAACCATTCAAAGTTTGAATTTTGTTAACAATGAAAATCATTACTGTTCAATGAATCTTTATCTTCAACTTTTGGTGAATCTAAATTTCAAGTTTGTAAATAACCTGAAACATTGACTTTGTAATCTTTAAAGCTTTCAGTTACCACTAGATGAATGATAAAATTTATTGTTATAATTACATTAATACGTGCAAGAAAAAAATGAGGAGATGGGCAAATGCTACTAGTGTATATTTTTCCCGCACTGAATGCAAGGCAAGAATTGTTTAAAGTAATGAAGATGTATAGAAAAAACATACCTCACACATGCAAAGAGAAAATAATTAAGAACACAAAAGAGGTTCACATAGCTGTTCAGTCATGCAACGTAGGAATTTTCATGCAGCCATTCGTTTTACAATGTGCTATTGATAGCTAATTATATCGCAAAATTATTTGTAGGTAGAGTTTCCCTAAAGCAGAAGAACAGTTTGAAGAAACGCTTATCAAAATTTTTTAAAAATTAAATTGAAAAGCAAATTTATTAGATTCAAAGTGGTTGACATGAGACAACTTAACATCGTTCAGAGAGAAACTTATTGCAACGTTGAATGGATACACTTTTGAAAAAAATGTTACAAATCAAACAATTAGGGCCGCTATAAATAATGAGATGGACTTCTGATAAGATGGTTGGTGTTCTGCATGGTCTTGCACAAACTTTAGTTGATAGCACACTAATAATAGCACCGGCACCATTTGCACAACTGGTGACGATTTCAACAGTCAGCTAAAGATTTGAAGTGCATACTACTGTACTCCTTAGAGGGAAAAGTAATTGGCTGTACTGTATGATGTTCAATTTAACATCAGCATTATCAAAATATAGTTAAGATCCTGAAATTGTTACTTGCAGTTTTGAAATATCCCTTATTACGTTGATCAAATCTGTTTCCTAAAAATAGAAAATTAATATGTTTTTGAGTACATGAAAATGCTTGAATAATGCAATATGTTTTTGAGTACATGAAAATGCTTGAATAATGCAATATGAAATTTTGGATTGGAACATGCAAGGATAACAACTTAATCCAAATTCAATATCTCATACAAACAACTACACTCTTAGGAACACAATAGTCAAACATAAGAAGAAACAGATAATAATTGATGGAGATACTTTGCATTCAATAATTTGCGTTGATAGAAGTGAGGATATTCTATCAATAGAACAAATGTATATGTAAGCTGATTATTTAAAATGTATGACTCTCCTTGAACTTCTACTGATGTGACTCTCCTTAAGTCTAGAATTATACAAATCCTTTTGAATTGTCTAGTTGCACAAATTTTTCTGAATTGTAATGCAGCTATAAACAGAATTAGCACTTTCGGAAGTTAATTCTTAACATGCACTAAAAATTACAGTAGGTGGATTGGCCAAAAATTTCCACCTGAACATTCTAATTTAGTAGCTTATACTAAAGTTTTACAAGAAGAAAACCAAGAATTTTCTGGAGTGCTAACAAATTTTTGTGAAGTTACAATCTGGTTTCATTTGAGTCAAGAAAATATGAAATGCCTGTAGTTTACAAAGCTCCAAAAATGTTATTAAAAAAACTCAACCACAAATACGATATATAGGAGTAAAAAGATTAAAGCTGTTAAAAAGTGGCCAGGAGAATGAGTATCTATTGAAAGGCATAAAAAATAATCTGATATATTTTGCATAAACATGCCATTGACCAATTTTTGAACAAGTTATTACAAAAAAGATTTGTACTAGTCAGCATTTTTAAATTTTCTCTTTATAAAAACTGTCAGGATCTAATATGTGTCAGGATCTAATATGTTTCGCCGTGTATTGTTTATTTGTCTACAATTCTTTCAGGGATTTGTAATTATATCGACTTAATTCGGTTTGTATGTGCAAGTTTAGGTTGATAATGTTGACAAGATTCACTCTTGTCAACACATGAATTAAGATTAATGGAAAAGTATTGAACGTGTAGTATTTCAGTGTTATATGTTCTGGTTTTATGATTTACACTTGATACGATTTGTTAGTCTTGACATAAACTTTTAAAAAGTTTTTCATCCTATCAAAAAACCCCATAGTTTTTAGATTTAAGAAAATTTTAGGAAGATTTGCCTGCTTGCTGTAATACTGCTCACAGAAATTTGGGAAATGGTTAGCCTTAAACAATCAGGGATCACTGAAAAAATGCCAGTGCTAAAGTGTCCTATCTTAACTAAAAGATTTAGCAAAATCTTGTAACTCTAGACTCTTTAGCAGTTCCAATGAAAGCTGGCAGGATAACATGCAATCTCTGTTCTTATTTTTTACATAGGCTGACACCTTGTTGAGTTAGTCACTGTACACATTGTTGAATTAGCCACAAGACGCTAAATATTTATTGCAAATTCTTTTTTGAAAAAAAGCTTCATGATAAAAAAACAATGAAAAATCAGTTTCATTTTGTTTAACCAAACTTGTACATTATGGCTAAAATAGAATGAAAAAATATGATGTATTTTATTATTAATATTTAATGTTTGTGTAAACAGCATCTGAATTATATTTCTTGTACATTTTTTATAGTTTTTAAATTCTGTTTGCTCCTTTTTATATCTTAACACCTCTTTAAATACCTAAGCACCTGATGTAAAAACATCCAATTTAAGATGTTCCAACATGCAATCAATTATATTTAGCTCTTACCCACTAATTTATGCAATATCAACATTTTCTTTCTTGTTTACTGTAATTTTTTCTGCAGTATTTGTAGCTACTGTTTCCAAGTTTTTGTGAAGAGAAACTAAGCAAAAGGCTAGCTTAAAATACATACTGCTTCCTAATCATTGCATATTGATGAAATGGAGGATGAACACACAAACAGAAGAAAGCAAAGAAGACAATGGGTCAAATGTATTATGAGAATTAAGTAATAAAAGAAAAGAAGACCATACCAACAATTGTTCAGCATCACATCTGAAGAACCAGCAGAACAACTAGTATTGCAGTGGTTGTCAAGAGCTATAGGAGTTAAGAAATATTTAAAACTTCCATGCAGGCTGCATGGGAGTAACCTCAAGCACTGGATAGAATTTTTATGAATCTCCAATTTCTATTTCATATTTGTTACTATGTTGTTACATTTCGACAGTTTTATGAACATGATCTGCTTTTAGGATAACTTGGGATTTGGTAAAAATGGAGCAAAGAGGCACCAGGGCAGTACATTCTGACAAGCACTTAATATTTTGGGTCAGATTGTTTCTTAGGAATAATCAGAAATGACATGCACTTCCTTTTATTTTTTTACCTTTGATGGATTTAAAGGCACATTACAGATAGCCTATCTGGGTGTAACTGTTGCAATGTAACTTTTTATAATTTTTCATGTAAATATTTTTAGTACATTTTTTTGTTTTTGGGAACCAAGTCTGTTAATTCAAGAAAGAGTGATTCAAGATGTTAACTTCAAATGAATTGGTTGCATACAAGATGACGATAAATATGTTAATGGTGACTTAATCTCACCTCGCTTGCAAGTGCTATACATAAACCATGAAGGAATTACGAATCTATAGCAATCCGTCGTCATACATCAAAAGACGAATTAAAAAATCCAGTTAAAACTTTTTGTCCTTCACAAGCAGCAAAATTATTTTCCTCAGTCGATTTGGTTCTTTAACCTTAGTAAATATTGTTATTAATAGGAGATAAGTTAACTTAATCAAAAAATAACATTTAATAGAAACTGTGGTAGATAATACTAAGCTTCTGTAGGTTTAATCCAAGCCGATGCAGCTCTTTTGCCATCTTGGCACACAATTTCTTAAAGACTTGAAAATCATGCAATATTTATACAAAAAATTCTTTCATCCATTTGAATTTACTCTTCATCAGAGAATTTCAATGTAAACTGCAACTTTCGATAGAAAAAAAATTATTGTTGGTATTATGCACGTATAACACAATACATAGTTCCGACATATTCTGGATGAAATAATGATTGCCACTAACGCAGTACCATTTCCCGATGTACTTTGCCCACCTGAAGGATATCATCTCGTTGAGGAAGGACTCCACAAGGCTGGAAATAATTTTATATCAGCTAATAATCTATTTCTGCAAAGACTTGAGCTACGAACAGTAGTGAATATGGGTCCTGGCTTGCTTAATGCCAGAAGTTCACTTGCATCCTGGCTTTCGAAAGAAGATATACGTGTGGTATAAATCTAAAGAACTTTTCATGGAAACAATTGGTTCCAAAAAGCTTGTGTTCTCAAGTATGAAAATTCTTATAGTATGCAGTGCGCAAGAATTCGATACGTGCTTAAGTTTTGTTCTAAATATTTTGACGTCCAGTCTTACATCATCGTAGTACTTAGCCCTAATGCGATATAACTTGTTTTTCTTGCATATTTAAATCTCTACGGGCTAGCAGTTTTAGAATTTGAGAGAGTTTAGTGGTAAAAAAAATAATGTTTTTCTTTTTTGTGTAGAAGCTAAATAATGCGTACCGCTATATATTTTGCTTCTTGTGCAATTAAATTTCAAATCGAGTAACTTCTTGATAAGTTTTGAATGTAATTGATTGTGAATTTTTTCACAGAGAAAAGTTATGGTTGAGTTTAGGAATCAGGTGCTTGTAATCCCACTCCTCTGGGGACTAGATAATTTTGCTCTCAATCAGAGTTAGACAATTTCCCTACACTTTTCTCAATTTGCATATACCCTGCTACGAAAAATTTAAAGTTTATCTTTCCGAGTGCTTACTATAGCCTTGAACATTGCTGTAATAGCATGAAGTTATACTTGAAATATTTTCTCAAAAACTCTCAGGACTAGTATATTAACATATTTCAATAAAGTTAACTAGCTGCAAATTGGGCAAATACTGATCGAGTAGTTGCTAAGTACTTGGGATTATCATTTTAAAGGTTACTTGTTTTCTATCATTAAACAACAAAAAAGAAAAATTATTCAAGTGTTGAAACGTTAAAATTATGTTGTTACAACCTAGCTATCTAGTTACCGATCCTCAACCATTATTCCCAACTTTTGTGTTTTTCTGCAGGAAAATCCTGTAGGTGAGCTTCTTGGCGATTTTGATATTGAGGAAGAGGCCATGAAAGTTGCTCTTGAAATTCTACTGGATCGTAATGCATATCCTATACTTCTAGTTTGTGGGGTAAATAACAATATTGGTGCTAGACTTGTAGGATGCTTAAGAAGGCTTCAACACTGGAGCATGACCTCTATTTTCGATGAGGTACTTTTTAAATAATATTTTTCATGCAAAATTCTTCAATTCTTAAAATACTTTTTTTTGATAGTATGAATTCTTTAAAATATTATTGTTTAGTTTAAATATAAATTTTGATATCGTACGTAGATGAGTGACTGTCTGCGAGCAGTCAGAGTCATTATCTAGAAAAGTGTACTTAGACTCATATTTTTATAATTTGGGAAAAATTTTCATATTTTTTTAGTTGCTCAAATAATGGTAAAGGACCCTTTTTGCATGTCATCAAATTGTTAGAGTTAATGATGATTACTTAGATTTTTTACTGAATTATATATATATATATATGACTAGAGAGGATTCATAAAGTTTACTGACCCTTTGCTCATTATTTTACGTAACGGTTAACGACTTAGAATAGTACGAGCTCAAGTATAATTCAAATATACGTTTTCTCCTTTCTAGTATCGGTCCACGACTCCGGCATCATTTTCTTATGATGTAAATGAGCGCTTTATTGAAAAATTTGATCTGGATCTTGTCATGTTTCCACCTCGAGAACAACTTCCGGATTGGCTTTCCAATCATCTGAATATGCTGGTAAGTTTCAAAAAAATTTACATTTGTTCTATATTTCTTTTAAATTTTAATATCCAGAAATATTGACATCAGCATTTTTTACGATTCATTCTTTTGCTTGTCGCGCCTAAGGTTGGTAAAGACTCCTAACCAAAATTTTAGATTTTTCCTTATTTTTTTCTTTTTTAGGAAATCGAACAAATGGCTGAAAGAAATGAAAACTCGTTAGAAAAATGTCCGCAATATAGATTAAATTCATTTGTCTACCAGACTCCTCTAATCAGCCCAGGAATTGTTTATAGCTCAAAAAGATGTTTGCTCGATATTGACGATGATGACTGATAGTGGTTTTGAGTTATGGATTCAAATCTCTCATTTGCGCTGCTTGCCACAGTGTGAGGACCACTATTGTTCTTTTTCAATTAAGAATAATATCTATTTAGTACTAGAGTACAAAGACCTTTATATGACCATATTGAACCTTTTGATGGTAGCATTGAATACGTACCTAAATCATGAAGATGTTTCACGTAAGCTCTTACCCTCGATGACATACATAAAAATAAGTTGCCACAATTGCAAGCAATTGTAAAGTTTTATTTGCATTTTGCTTTAGATTTCTTACATCATAGTGGCAACAATACAGCAAAAAATTGCAGCATTTTTTTCCCACAGTAATGCATAAAAATATGAATAGTTTTGATACTAATGTTTTAAAGTCTTCTTAGATCATTTCCCCCAGTGATAACAGCATGAAGCAGAAATGAATTACAGTGATATTTTTGTCGCCAGATTTCGATTGAGCTTCACTGGACTATGTTTTGACCTAGCTTTAGCGCTTCTTACAGCTTATTCTTATGAGGAACCCTTAAATTCTTATCAAACTATTGCCATGCAGAAGATCAACTTTTCTAGATTTTAAGCGAGTGCTGATGCATGATTTCTCGCATAAGAATATTTTTGTAAGTTGCTTCAATAATGTTTCTGTCAGCTTCATACATTGAAATATATGACTTGCTTTCGACATAATTGACAATTGAGTTACTGGGGAGGTAGCCATCAAATTTTTCACTATTCGGTCATATCAGCCTCCAGTTCTGATTTCTTTCTCTCTGCTCTGAACATATAATCACTTCATGCATCAAGTGATCTTTTAAAATATTAATTATCGCCAGAAAGATAACTTGTAATTTAAAAAATATCATGAAAAATTTAAGTTATTTATTAATCAATAATCAATCAGTTCAAGAGTTGTTCGGTATATTCGATATTTCGACATTTTTTACTGCAAGTAGAATTATTCGAGCTAGTTTAGAACAACTGACATATAGCAATTGAAGGAAAAAAAGATAATTTCTTTAATTGTAACATGCCGATGTAAACTGTCCCAGTTAACTTTGAACAGTTCAAATGAACTCTGTAAGTAGTGGAACCATTCAAATTTGATTTTGGTACTTGGGGGTTTTGTGTCAGATTCAAATGAGTGAGCTGATTCAATCCTGCTAGTATGATGTGAGTAATTTTAATCCAAACAATTCATCAAAGTTTGTCTTAAGCAAGCTTTCATTCTTCATTCTTAATGAACAGATTGAGATATGTTTTTCCTTGAAAGTCACAGTCTACAAAGTGGTCCACCAAGAACATTTTCTATCCATGAGTCAACAATTTATGCACTTCATACCAAAATTTGAGAAAGCATATGTTCTCCTCCATAAGTTTTCTAAAAGCATTTCACATCCTCTATTAATGCAATGAATTTTCATGCAGTAATGTTTTCAGATGTGTTATCCAGCAACAGTTATGTAGCTGTAAGGTATGCCAGCAATATTAAGTTAGAAATGTTGAGATTGAAATGCATTATTTAGTCTTCCTGTCACATTTCGAGGGACAGTTCTATGATAGCACTTCTGGAATGCTTCAGATAGTTCAGGTAATAGTTACATCAAAGTTAAGAGTAATAGTTACTCTCTAGTAATATGATCCAATAACAGTAACATTGCAGTAATAACGACCATTCATTGGTAAAAGTTGACGTTAATGTTAGCAATGTCAAATGTCAAATAATAGACAAAGCAGTCGAGGTATAAAAATTTACAAAATTAGAAAGAACAGGATCGTAGACTAATGAAGGCTTCATTATTTCATCTCCATATTGCGTCTCTGTTCAGTTCATTGCCTGGAGCTTTTGCTTTTCAAACGACTTCATGCACAAATTGTAAAACTTCTTGGAATATACAGTTTAGATCAATTGAGTTAAACGAAAGAAAGGCTACTATTTTGGATGCCGTAGCAAAAAATGCACGTAGTTCAGGTAATAAGGGGAATGCGAAAGATATCTCTGACATGGAAAAAGCTGTCCGCTCGTTCAAACTACTCGAAGAGAGGAAAGAGAAAAAAAAAGATAGGAAACAGGTATTAAATTAGGTTTCCTGAATCCGAACTTCAATGCAAATTAGATGACCTCCTACTAAATTCAATCGCTGATAGGAGAAACGAGAAATTTCAGCGAAAATTGCAGAAGGTGCAAGCCGTCAAGGAAGAGGGATTAAGGCCAATCCGTTGCGCCCAATACGATCCGACGATACTCTCCCTTCTAAAAATTCGCAAGTCAAAATGATTAACCCTTTTGCTCTGGAATCTAAAATCAGCAGCAAATTTAATGTTGTTGATCTTACAGGTGATTAATATAAGTAATATCTAGAGTGCGTAAACATTCATTTCTCTTCTATTTTTTTAATTTTATCTGTTTTAGTTTAGATATAAAGATGCAAAAATTTTCATGAAAGAATATGTTTTAAAGAACAAACTGAATTTATTATTTCGATAGTCATTCTATTGTCTACCAATGACGATTTTGAATTTCTGCATAAGTTAAATCATGTTGACAATATTGAAGCAACACAGATATTTTCTATCATAAATGTTCGCTCTATTACTATGCAGATTTTTTTGCACATTACTTAGGTTTTAAACATAAAATAATGCCCGTGATTGGAATGAAACGAACAATTCAGATAGTAAAACGGTTGTCATCGGTAAAGAGTATCTCTGTGTTTGATGTAAAACAAAGAAAATGTTTTCAAAAATATGATTTCATTGAGCATTTAATATCTATATTTCATATTTACTTCAAAATACTGCTAGATTCAATTTGTTCAATCCTCAATATTATTAATGAGTTCAAAAAACCACCACTATAATTCTTTGAGGAGAGTTTGATACTTTAAGATTTAGGCAACAAGCATAAAATTTCAGTTCGAGTTGTGCGAGTTGCACAATTTCACAGGAGTAGCTGCAGAATTAATGAAAAATATTCTATTCCTTCCTCAATTTCCCCACAAAAAAACAACAGCCCAGTTTAGTTTTGATTAAATAATAATTCTAATTGATTTCTTTTTGATGATGATATTACCGTTTATAAGTTTGAATTTTTACGACTCAACAGGAATTGAATTTTTGGGTAGTTTTGCTGAAGATGAATCACAGTGGCCTACTACAAAACTTCCTGAGGTAGCTTTTCTAGGCAGATCGAACGTTGGAAAGAGCTCAATGCTTAACTGTTTATTTGGAGAAAAGGTTCGAGTTAAATAATTAATTTTAACTGTAAAGTCTCCTAAAATCAAAAGTATTAATTATAAAGAATACAACATAAAAGTGCACATGATACATATTTGGTTTGGAAAATAATCATAGATTTTTTGACCTGTAACTATGTCAATTTTACTCATAAAGAAAAGGTAACATTTCTTTCAGCTTTAAAGTACCATAATATGATATACCTACTATAAAAAAAGCATGATGATAAATAGGCTGGAGGTGCTCCTGAGTTAACGGTTTTATTAATTGCCTCATATATATATATGTTTTGCGCCCATATGCATTGATGATATATTTCTCCTGCGCATTCTCTAGTTTTGAATGGTACACTAGCGTGTCTATGTCTCGCAGTCACTTACTTCAATATCAGCAGCTCTTCGTAAAAGAGCTGCGTCACAGCAGGATAACACATGTTTCGTTTTAAAATGAGGAAGTCCTCAACTTTTAGTGCTCGCAAATTATTTATCAGTGGCCATTTTTATTAGGTCGGGCTAAAGGCCAAGTCAATTTATGCACAGTGGCCTCCCACTTAAGTCCGGACTATGGTTTGGAAAATTTAATGCGGACTTTAATATGGAAACTGTAAATTTCGTGAATTATTCTAAGCCACCATATGGCTCTACGGACTTTGGTATGAACTGAATTATGAATAATGTCGATCTTAGGATTTGGTCCTTTTTGAATGAGGCCACTATATTAGCATTCGATAATTCCATTTAACTACATGGATTGTGGGATGAACAGATTGATTATCATTGTACCTTTTCGCGTATGTAAGCTTTCACTTAAGTATGATATTTGTTAACCCTCAGTATGCGGTTTGCTCTAAAGGTAGCTAAAGTGAGTAAAACTCCTGGCAGAACTCAGCTCATAAATATATTCAGTGCCTATGGTAAAGGCGGAAAGGAGGTCTGTCGACTAGCTGATTTACCTGGATACGGTTATGCCAAATTGGCAAAAGAAGACCAGCGTTCAATAGAAGGCTTTCTGTTTCAGTATTTAAAGCACCGCATTCAACTGAAACTTCTGGTTTTGCTTGTTGATTGTCGTCGTGATCCACTAGTTTCTGATGCTGAAATTTTAGAGTTTGCTTCACAGGTAAGAGATATTTTCGATTAAAATAATTCAATGTAAAAAATAGATATATTTGGATGCTAAATGTCTAATATGCAACAAATAAATTCATTTGATGCATTCAAGTTTGAATGATATGAGTTTTAAATTTCTAACCTTTGTTTCTATTGCTGAATACTCTTCGTAGTTGTAGCAACTCGGATAATGTCTGTAAAAATATTATAGCTCAATAGATTTTTATTTTTGCATGATTTTATCTGTAGGCATATGATGCATATGCACCATAAATTTTAACTTCCTGGTGCTGAATCTTTGAACAGTGGCAGGTTTATTTGTCATGGTGATCTTCAAACATGTTCAAATCATTTTTCTCTCAAATATAACAAGCCATTTTAATTATAACACTTCTCATTGGTCGAGTGAAAAGTGGGAAATTCAAAAAGTGTTCACTAGTTGCTAAGATAAAAAGAATCTTCTCATCCAATGAAATGAAGGGTAGATCCAAAGTAAGTTTTTTGGATGAAAGGGTACTCAGCACAACAATTTCAATTTACTAGAGCGCATTTTATTGACGAAATTATGTTATTTTTGAAGGTGTGGTAACTTCATGACCATTTTAAAATATTATTGATACTGCTTGCTCATTATGTAATATTTTCAACAAAAATTTGTGTTACTGATTTAGGATGAAAAACATTTTTAATTCTTTCGCATGTGATTCAAGATTTTTGGTCACATCATGATGATGTGGCTATGATGACCATCGATATAATATTCATAGTACAACATAATTTGCCTCTCTATTAGAGAAAAGTTAAGTATAAGTTTGAAAGTACAAATATAAATGTTAAGAATATTTTCCGAAAGGTCAGATACTCCATTTATCTTTAGATAAAGTAATGAGTCAGCCATATATATATATATATATATAAGTGCAGAATGATTTACCAATTTTTTTCACGATAGGTACAATTTAATTTTCCACTTGTTACTTATTGGTTTGGCAGTCGTAAATGCTGGTGATTTTTTATTACAGGCTCTCCTAGTCACTAGTTATATTCTATTCTGTTTTTTTTTTCTGTTAGGTTGGAGTGCACTTTAAGGTGTTAGTTGTGGCCACAAAAATTGATAAACTCTCCGAATTGCAAGCCACAATGAGTCTGATGAAAATAAGAGAGGGCTTTGAACTTCCTGATGAATTGCCGATAGCGTTTAGCGCTATTACCGGCAAAGGAAGAAAAGAAGTGTTACAGTACATAAGAGAAGCCTGCATGTTGGATATGACATGAATATTTTAAATTTTTGGCTTTACATATATATATATTTAAATTAATGCTATAAGGATTTAAACTTCCATACTCTCATAATAGTAAGCTATCATATAAATACAAAGAATAAATAATTTGTTAGGTTACGAGATAAATCAAGACATGATATGCGAATTTATGCTTTGGAATAACTAGAGGATGGCTTATAAAAGTGATAGAGTGCTAAAATAAGTACTATTGTACAAAAGGGTAAGATAAGATGGTGAATTTCAAGTACTTATAACTTTATTTTTGCAAGTGAACGAAAACCTTGAAATGCAATTACATTATTCAACTTGTATTCATATATAACCGAGTAGAAATGAATATTTACAACTCTTCAGTATTTCATTGTGCTTTGCCTCAACAACTTCCCTTAACCGAAGGTTTGACCTTGTCAGGATATCTTTGCTTGAATATTTCTTGGAAATTCTTGAGATTTTCTTCTGGTTTCCACGCGTTGTCTTCAGGTCCTGTTTCTTTCCAGGCAACTAAATATTTATTATTTGTTTGATATTTTTCATCCCAAATATATATTAAACTTCATTCTCTTCTGAACCATCAATGATAACTGGAAGGGGATCTCCATCCATTCTCCCAGAATGCAGATTAAATTCTCAGAAAGTAATTGAATGTAAAACATGCTATGTAAGCACTTCTTTGACTTGATAAGTTCTTATATGTCACAGGAATAATCTTCTTTATTTTTAAATGGGCCAATCTGTTTCCAATCCAATTTTTAACATGTTTGATGTATCTTGATACTTTGACAACTAAATACTTTATCGCCAACATTGATTTCTTCATAACCATCACCTTTTATTGCCTTGGTTCTTTGAAGATTCTTAGGCTATCATGGTGTGCAAAACAGATGAGCCACCCTCAGCTGCTTGGATGGCCCAGCAAGACACTGATGGAAAACTAACAGTGCACAAGGAAATATGGATGAGATGGCACCCCTCTTGCGCACTTTTTCCATGCTGTTCTCCTTCAGCAGGCATACGCAAGACTATACTGATATGTCTGTGCAAAACGCAGTTGTCATACACTGTGCTGCACCTCATGCAGAAAGACAAAGTGGATGTTCAGGGCCACATTTGTATTGCAATTCCACACAGTGCAAATACACTCAGTTGAGGCATTAGTAGACTAAATGGGTTGCTCCGCTATTGTTATCCCTGTACATTGACTCCATTTTGATGTGACAGCAGCTGCACAGCTGCAAAGAGCAGTCCTTGTTCACATTGTACATCTCCTCACCCTGCCGTAGCACTTTCTGCACCCCTTCACTGGTCCCGGACAGTGTGCACAAGATGAGGCAGAGAACATGCCTGCTCTGAATGCCACCACTACTCCACCATGTACAATAAAATTGCATATGTCCTCCATCACCTTCTGCTATATGCCCTACTGCATGAACCGCATCAATCAAACCTGCCAGCTGCCATTGTGCAGCAGTAGAGCATCCAGCATGGTGAAGAGGTGGGCAATGTGGGCATATAGAGCTTAAATTAAAGAGGACTTGATAGTGGACAATGCCAGCTTTGCCTCCAGTCCTGCCATCTCCAGCCACATCCTGCATTTGCATGAAGCAGTAGCACTGCTAATCTTCTTTAAGTACTCTCCATTGCTGTAGCAGACAAATATGGGTATGCCGCTCTCCCCGAAGATTATGCACATCACCAGATTGCAGCATCCTAAGTCAACTGCCACCACACACCAGCTGCACAGGTAAGGCTGATGCTGCACAAAAAATACTTCCTACCTCTCCGCACACTTTTGGTTCATGCATGCACTTACGTCATACCCATCGCTTTACACCATGTACTCAAAGTCCAACCGCATACTGAGTTTCTCCACTTTGCTTAGTTTGAAGTTCATTTCCCAATGTGTGTGCCTCTGGGTGCAAAAGAAAGCAAGACAAGGTGGCTTGGCGCTGCCACGTGCTTAGCCACATGCACAAGCAGACTGTACAACATGCTTGTATCCACTGTCATGTACTTGATGTTGAAGCTGCAGAGGGGCAGGGTGCAGAAGGTTCTTGCCTTCTTGGCCTCCATAAACTACTGCAGGTCTTGAAGCCAGTCAAGGTATGCCCACCACCACTTCTGTACACAAGTAGCAGCCTTCATGCTGGTCACATCTGGCGGCACGTCCACGTAGCATGTGGTGGCAGCTGCAATATACGCACACATTGCATGTTGGGTGGCATTGGTAGGTTGCATGCAAAGAGCGGTTCAAATCTCATCTGTTTCTGATGCATCACTCTCACATATTATGCACTTTATGCAGTGCGCACACACTGCGTTGCAGTCTGGTGCACTGAAATGCTGGTCAAGTCCCTTGAAAAGTTATTGAATGCCTTTGCCACTCTTCACAACATGTTGAGAACCACATGATTCTGACATATTGTCATGTATTACTTGCTGGTGTAGTTCAGTATCTGGGCCACAGTAAAGACATTGGAATGCTCCATGCCATCCATACAGAGTGTCTTGTATGCCTAGAGAGTTGTGCCAAACTCAGCAATGGCATCTGCCCTCCTAACCCCTGCCAAAGTGATGAAAGCACAGTAGAAAAATGTCTGATCCATCTTTGGGAAAGTCCTGCTAGTGTGGAAAGTGTGTAGTACATGCAGATTGAGGAACTGACTGGCCTCTACTGCACTGCGTGTGACTCTCACTATGCACAGGTTGATCTCTTGTTGCAGAGCCATGTTGGTGCAGAGTGTGAAAAGCTTTGCCTTGACAGTCTTCTGGTTAATAGTAAACCTGCACTGCACCCTGTCCACCGCATTGTCTCACTTTCTTTCCTTGGCTTTCTGCATATCAGGAATTAAATCAAAAAATAAGTTAGTCCCTTTTCTACTTGTAACTACAGATACTTTACTTTGGAATATTCTTTACATATGTTTAGTCATGTTGTTAGAAGCGTCTAATCATATTGTTAGTGTCTAGTCACATATTATTTTGAATTAAATAGTGTTGTGTTGGAAAAGTGTAATCACTTCTTGTCACAGGTAAAGATATTAATGCATACTTGAACAATCACTTTCTTGCATTATTTGCCTGTCTTGCCATATGTTGTAATGCTGTGGCAATGATGGGTCCATACCTCACTCAGAAGGAGGTGAAATTGGTACAGCAGCTGGCTGCAGGTGGTCTTCATAGAGGCAGACAGTATCACTTATGAGGATTAGCATCTCCACAGTGAAGAGAGTGTGATCTGCAAGATGTTCCTAAAAAAGGAACAGTACAGGTGAAGCTAGTGGTAGACCAAAGTACATGACTGATGAGATGGTGCATAGTGTACTTGAGTATCTGACACACTGTCCTATGACCATGCTGTGCATTCTGGCTTCAGAAGTGTGCCATAGGGTTGTGAGTTAATAGGCTGTGAGATAAATGCTGGCCATATAAGACTTTTAAAAAACCTTTCAAAGCATTTTTGGAAACCAACCATCCAAATGTTCTAGAGAGTTTACTGAAGTTCTTCAAATTTGTACATGACATACAGCTCTGAGTTGAGGCCAGTGTTGCATCAGTGGATAAAATCAGCTTTTGCAATAACAGTCTGCAAAGCCCTGCATGATGCAAGAGAGGCAAACAGTGTTATATGAAGGTCCCTGGAGCTTGTAGTCCATGGTACAGTGTAATCTATGTATTGATCATAGGCGGTCTGTTTGATTTATTTATGGTGCGTGAATCTACAAAGAGTGTAGATGTTGTGGTGTTCTTCCAAAAGTTTTGTGCTGCCAGCATTAGGTGCATAGTGTGTAACAATGCAGGAATTCATTGAGTGAAGATTGTGACAGGAGGAAGTGACATCTTGGAGCTTCTATTCCTGCCTCCTTAAAGCCCAGGCCTTGCTCCAGTGGAGTTTTTCTTTCATGTATTCTGCTCAAAATTTCATAAATTGCGCATTTCAAATTGTAAAGAATTGCTTTACCAAGCTTTGCAAGCAGCATGTGAAAAAAAAACAAGCAGTTGGACAGAGACCTCCAAGTGCTGGTGGTCATAGAGAAGTGGCTTATTTGTTTTGCACACCATAACAATTTTAATGCCAGTTGAATAACTTTGGTGTTCTGTTGATTATTTATATATTATTTTAACATGGGGCAAATTATTAATCATTACAATAAAAATATCCAAAGGTAGGTTGAGACTGTAACATTTGAAAAATGGAGATATTTTAATACTATCATAAATAGTGGTATTACATGAGAATAAGACCATTGAAAAATTTTGAATTTAATATTTTTATAGATAATCAGAGTATATTTATAAACATTGTTCAAGACATTGATTTATACCTGTCAATTGGCTCTCCAGTTGAGCGTGACATGCATTTGAAAGGTTGTGAGAAATTTAAGATTCTGCATCAATGATGATTAAAATTGCAATACAAAAACTTGCCACCATCATAAATATTGTTACTTAAGAAATCATGAATTCAAGCATTATGTTTGAAGAAATTATTGACCAACTACATAAAAATCATAGTTTCCTTACAAGGAAATTATTATTTCCTAGACTAGGAAAAGTAATACAGTAAAAAAGTTGCCTTACTGAGATATATTCAATCATCAATTGGATACTAATTTATCTTTTGAACTTGACATAATTTTTTACAATGCACATTATAGTATCAATTTTTTTGTTACTTAAATATTAGCTAATATTTTAGTAATTTTTGGTTGTATACTGCCCTTTATATATGTTTGTGATTTAAGTATAGTTGTTAGGAATTAACTTCCTAAAGAGTTAATTCTCTTTATTGCTGCGTACATACTTCAAGAAGATTTGTATAACTGT
>JAULBW010067491.1:0-37906 GCA_032358265.1 Vaucheria bursata
ATTAATATTTAGAACAATTGTATGACTAGCCACTTATTGAGAATGTGACTAGTATCAAATATAGAATGTTCTAAATAGGAACACCTGCAGCTACAAAAATAGAAGAGGAATCAACTTATAATATAAGTTAATTCCTGACAGTTAAGAACGGTTGCTTGATTCAAACCTGTGCGATTATATCTACTTAAGTCCTAACAGTAGGCTAGTTTAAAGCATATTTTCAAGAGTTCTATAAAAATTTTAGATGCTGAACCTGTCAAATCATAAAGGTTTACCTAAAAACCTTGTTACTCCTGTCTAAACACATTGCATTGAAGGTGACAAAATATGAATTTGTACAAAAAAAATATATTGTAAATAAGGTAGGTGCTAGCTATCTGACCTAGAAATATGGGACTAAATCATAACCTTTGACAAATACTTTGTTAGAATTAAAGAATAATAAATTTTGTTTACTTTTCAACCTAAATGCTAATACAGTGCAGGATAATATTCAAAATACTAATGTAGCACAATAAAATACAACACTTCTGGCAAGCCTTTATTTTTCAATTTGAGAATCTCAATGATTTACTATTATATTTTAAAACAGCAGAATATCTTTAAGTATTTAAAATGGTGTATCCAAGTGTCATTTAAGAACTGCATTAATAAGACAACTTGAATGTTCTCCACAACAAGGAAATATTGCTGAGGGAACATTGCTGAAAAAATTCCATGTAAAAGTAATTAAATTTTCAAAAGTGGCTAGGTGTCACTGTTAAGAAATGTTTATATAAAAAAAATTTACTATCAATGCACCAAAAAACCTTTAAATTGAAATCGATATGTTTTAAATGGTTATTTTCATGAAATATTTAGGCATAGTTATTGGTGAGAAAATAGTTTGCATTTCAATACTTTCAAGGAAAATTTGTTTTTAGATAGAATACCATTTCTGTAGGGATGGAAGGAGAAATATATAATAATGTGACATACTAGGTATACCTTTGTATAGATGATATAGCTCAGTTGAGGGGGTGAAATCCAATGTATTGCAGAGGGGCAGACAAACAGCATAGCAGAAAAAAGATTCTATAAAAATACAAAAGTTTTATATAGCTCTGGAAGAGTGAACAAATGCACAAGACTGAACAAATAGACATGTCCCTGCTAGCTCCTGCAGCATACCTTCTTGAAGTGCCTTTAAAACTGGCTCTTCAGTGAATCTTGCAGGATCTTTTACTCTATAAATAAATGCAATAATTTCGATTGGTAGGCTTGTGACTATTTTAGATTTATTTAAGTAGTCCTTAGAAATTATTTTTGATGGAAATAAAGTGAAGTAACTTATAATAGAGCTAAATCAAGCAGAAATATAGTCTTGATGATGATTCTGGAATAATATTCATCCAGTTGAAATGGAGTTTAAATTAGGATAGAAGACGGTAAAGAATGATTTCAAGAGAACATGATGAAAACAGGGTCAGTCTTTTGTCAATAGAATAGGTTACATGACTATTTGGAAAATGATTAGATTTCCAATTAGCCATAAGAAAGATGACATGTGGCAAATTGTGATGTAGAACAAAGGAATCCATTAAAGATTATAACAAAGGTGCTGACATAAAGGATCTAGTATAAAGGCGTAATTGGGATAATAGGCGCAATTTGGTAAAAGAGGTGAAATGTAGGAAAAAATATAGGCATAATGTAGGCAAACATAGATGAACATAATTGAGCAGTTATGCCATGACAATTTGATGAGATAGCAGGACCGGTAAGTATTCTGACACTAGAAGAATTCTCCAATTCACTTCCTGAACTGAAAGTGTTTAAATAACTATTTGAAAATGCCCAACAGAGCTGGGGACCTTAGTTAAAAAGGAAAGTGGATAGACATAGGAAAGAGCACGTTAAACACTCATCCAGGAGATTTTGAATATTTGAGTCAAGTGTAAAAAATCATTCGTCGTATTGAGCTATGATCCAGTCAGAGATAAATTTGGAGCAGAAGTAAATAACATTAGAATTAAATAAGATTTCTTATTTGAGTAATGATTAAATTTGACGAACGATTTGAATTGACATTTTTCTAACGTGAAATCAAGCTCCAATTTCCATGCAATGGATTAAATTCATCTTAATTGAGTAATGCTACAGTTATCTGAGTTCAAAAATCCAGAAAACATTTTTTTGTGCAGAGAACTTGTGCGACACTGGTGTACAGATGATACACCGGTTTACCGCCAATGCCTTCATGTACACCTAATTTCTGACTAATTGAGTAACATACATTGGCCATATGGAGGTCAATACTATGATAAATCCATAAATGAACAATAAATAAAAAACAATAAACAACTGTAGTGCTTAGTGAAGTATAAATTTTTTACAGCATTGTCACATAAAAGTAGAATGGTGCTATAAGTATCCATACAAAAATAAATATACGAACAGAAAAATTCCTCTAAACATGCATAAACTATTTTCATTCATTTTCGGGATTTGCAAGTTGGACAGTTCAACACCGCTTTGAAACTGTGACCTGAACTACTTTGCAATAGTCCCGAATCAGACTGAAATGTATGTCCACAGGCGAATATGTAGTAACCAATGTCACTTTTTCTGTTGTTCTTGGCAAGAGGAAAATCAGGCTTATTTACTCTTAGAGCTCTTCGCCGCAACTAAAAAAAACAATAATTCATTTAGAAGAAAATGAACATCTGCATTAAAAGTGCTGTAAAAGCACTTAAAATAATATTAACTATGCAATAAAATCTCTAAAAATAAATGTGCACACTTATTTGCTGTTATAATATTTAAAAAAATGTAGATTCGACTGAACCAAGTTTTAAAGCATTAATTTTTAAATCTTTCAAAATAAATTTAAAGGGGTTGTTACATATAAGGAAGAAGAAAAGCCACTCGCATCTCACTATAACCGCACAATGTTCATTGTTAAGCATCCTATTAAAGAACGTTGTCCCACTACTACTTTAGAGAACCTTTTCATAAAAATGAAAATTAATTTTACAAACGTAAACTTTAAAATTTATATAATATTGTAAAGTTATCCTGGGACCAAACTTACCAAAAAAATTATTGAACCACATAAGAAGAGATGTTCAAGAATAAAAAATTTAAAGTGAAGAAATCTATTTACTGTATAGTACCTATAAATTCGAATTCAACTCCAGACACATTAAAATAATTTGCTTCCTAAATCTTAAAAAAGTATTTACCATAAAGAACCCCAAGAAACGAACAGAACTGGCACTGAAATTACGGAGTAGGTTAGAAAAAAATCAAAATTCCTTGTAATAGAATTGAATGGTGCTATCTGTTAATCACGGTTATTAAATAACAGGTATATGGAAAATTAGCTATATACACTTTAAATGAGTACTAAAAGCTCGATTCTGAATTAATAATTCATTTTGAGAAGCTTTTACTGAATAATTTATATTTTTTAAAGTAATAATTACAAATAAATCTTCACCAGAGAAATCAACTGTGCTGCAAGGCCCATTCGAATTAACTTTTTAAAACTTTGACACTAAAAATATGTCATTTTAAAAGTTGTATATTTTGTTCAATAAGAAAAATAACCTGATTTAACCGTCTGATTTCATCCAGATGATCGAATCTTAAACTTGACAGACAAGCTTCATGCACAGTAACCTATGCACACATATATTTATTTCGAAAAAATACTATTTACAAATGTACAATAAACAGCTTAAAATAGAGCAAAATCTGCGGGACCAACAAATAAATTGATTCCATGCAAAAATCGAATCACATATGTAAATATTAATTATTTTTAGCAGCAACAAATGATACAACAAAACAATAAAGAGTCGAATGGCAAAAAATAGTTGTTACCTTTTGTATGAATATAATGAGGATAATGTATCATCACAAAGAATTTCTTGATAAAAAAGATCGATTTTTTTGGTTCCACTATGATATCATCTTCGAATTTGAAAATAGATTGAACGTACAAAAAAACATATGTCGGGATCAACGAGCTGGTTGGCTATATCTGAATATTTAAGCTGAATTTGAGCACTATACGAATCAAGAAGATTTTTTGCAAGCAAAAACTTTCGAATTGAATTTGTTATAGCCAAAATTTACTGCATCAATTGTAAATATTTTAATTTATCACATGACAGATAATTCAAAAATTTCAAACTACCATAGTGCATAATTATCTTACTTGAAATCTATAATCAGATGTGATTTTTCCCAGTTTTGCTCTGAGTCCTCTAATTTTCATTCCATCAGGAATGCCTCTGATTAAACCAGGAATGTCTACGTCATAAACCTGTGAACAAAAATTTTTGCTGAATGCATGTATCAGTATGTATGATTGTACAATTTATGAAGAAAAAATCACTTTCATAAATCTCTGTATAAAATCTATCTATAAATATACATACATACAAACATACATATTTAACATCTAAATGATGCATGTTTATGCAAAAATCGTACCCCTGCATGATCAAGAAGTCCACCCAAAAATCTCTCATTTTTTCTAGAATATTCGATCAGTCTATACCACAATTCGGAATCGTGAATTCCCACAAATTCAATAGCACGCTTAGCACAATCTACTTCCTCTAGTAACACTGAAAGTGCCCTAAAATAAGGTAAATTTTAGAATACTCATTAAAAATACAAGTATTTCAATATATGTATGTATCAATATGTTAAGATGAATGTATGCATTCCTGCATATACGTATCAGTATACATAGTATGAATAAATGAACGAATGTATATAGGCATGTATATGTTCGTATGTATGTGTACCTTTGCGTCTTTCCAAGTCTTCCTAATATGTATACCACTTCATCCCATAGAGGTGGTCTTCGTCGTTCACACTCTGCTAATGCAGTCTAAGAAAAAATATATTAAAATATATTTATATATGTATGCTTCATAAATTTTAAAAAGTATTTAGAATAAAAGAAATTTGTTCAAAAAGATTTTAGTTTTATACTATACATTTTCAAAAACTGCTTCATTGCAAAAGATAGCAATTTCAAAAACTAAAAAAAGACTTAACTTATACAATCTTTAATTGAAATGCATTTAAAAATGTTTTTACCCTAATTTACTAAAATCAGGAAATATTAAGTAATTTTTTTAAATTAGTACATAACCCTAATTTCAATCAATGCTACACTTGTTACCAAAGTTAGCATAAGCGAAAATTGAGTCGAATTGTCCTAAGAATTTAAACACAAAAACCGAAGGGGTCATTGTATGAATCAGGACTTCATTATGATCAAAACATGATAAGCACATTTGCTATGTACTGAAATAGGTACTAATAAAATTTGAAAAAGATAATTTTTTGAATCGCTGATATCAAAACCTTACGGATCATGTTCAAACGACTTAAATGAGGGCATGATTCATTTAACTATGGTTCGTTTTTATTGGATGTTAATTCTACCATTTCAAATTCACTAACACTGCCAATGATCTACTAGTAAAGCACTAATTTGGCATAAAAAATCAAATAATTCAAATCATTATTTGATTTGATCTAGAGCATGATTCATTGAAAATCTCACTAACACTGATACTAATAAAGAATATATGTAGAAAACTCCGGGTAAGACGTATTTATTTTTTACAAATATCACTTACAATAAATAATTCATTTTGTGCCAAGTTCAATGTCAGACTTTTAGAAACAATGAACTTTGGATATAAAGAATCGATTTGATGGTCCCGACAAATTCGTTTTATGCGAAGTTCACTGCATGCGCTTACTTCTATACCTTATAAACTTGACTCAATAAGAATTAATAATTGGAGATTTCTGGTTGGTCAATCCAAATCGCATGCAGTTTGGTAGATCAAGTTAACAGTTCTCTCACATTACAATTCACGGGTCAAACGAATATATAAATGAAACTAATTCTATACGATGAGGTTCTATAGTAAGATACACTACTATAAAAAAGTAATGTACCTCTAATGGTGCAAATATACATTTATGTACGTATACACTTGAATATAGAGGTTCACTTGAACATAGAGGTTCACTTGAACAAAAAACATAGAAAACACTGATTCGACCTAACGAATCATTGAACAAATAGTCGTACAATTCAAATCAGGACCTGAACTGCATTCAAGAGCGATCCGTCCGATTCAAAGGTTCATTTTAACAATTATAAGTTTTTAATCTCACTGACGCTAGCTGAAGGAAGAACGTATACAGTAAACTTAAGAAAAAAGAATTTGCTTCAGTTCTCGAATATAACAAATTTTGGATACAACAAATCTCTCCGGACTACCGAATTTATTCGTTATGGAAAGTTTTTGTACATAGACGTACCTCTAAAGGTGCAAATGCACTTCCTGCTAAGAATCTTAGAAAATCTGAATCGTAAGGAGGGGGCCGCCTAGGTTCGAACGGAGGAGAAAACTCAGCATATAAAGATACCTATAAATATTGATTATACGATCTCAATTTGTAAATAAAGTAATGGCATAATTTATTTTATGTAGTAAACTTTGGATATAACAAATTCACATTTAACAAATTTTCATTTTTATTGAATAAATGAAAAAGTCATATTACGTCCTAGTCCAGCTTCAAATTATTGTATACAATGAATTAATTCAGTGGACTTTCAAATTTGTAATAACCGATACATCAGTTTACATACATTTTAATTATAAATTATCATTGATTTTATCATTATTCCATGAAAAAAAGTAATAAAAAAAATGAAAAGAGTTTAAATTCGGCTACTTCATCTTCATACATGCATTTAAGTTTTGCTAGTTTTATTGTTAATCGATGAATTTTTTACCTTGTTAAATATATAATTCAATTATAACGTAATAATAGGAGCATAAATTTGCATATTAGAATGCATACTGATATACATGTACCAGCATCAATCAATAAATGAGCATACAGCAAAACCACTTAAGTCGGATACATTGTATCTCTGGAAGCCTTATTAGGCTCAAAAGCTGACAAGACGACCAGCAGTTTCTATACTTTATTTACCTTTCATAGATGGACACCTTGTTACATTAGATAAAGGACGTTAAAGTGCCGATTTTTTTCATATTACAAAAATCAAACTATGAATTTCTGGTGTAAAAAAAGGATGGAAGAGAATTGAATTGTTTAACCGTTTTTTTTTTAATTCAAAAGTTACAAATTTGCGAGCAGTAGTGCCTAAAAATATTTTTTAGTTAAAAATTTTTTTCGTCTTTTATAGAGATTACATTTGTGACTCTCTAAAGTTGGACATTTGAGCCTTTGACTATGAAGTGTCCGACTTGGGAGGTCTCAATACATGCATATAGATACAACTTGATTTACTTGTACATAATGATATGAGTTGAATATATGCTGACATTCATTTTAATTTTTATATATATACATATTAGTATATATTGATTAATACGCATATATTCGTATAATGATGCAACTTGACTAACATACGTACATGGATACATTTGCATAATGATAAAATTTATGTATATGCACCTGAAGAGTATGGAATTGAGCATAATCGACTGTGTTGTAGACCTCTGGAATTTGCGTAAACAATAAATGAAGGTACCAATGCTGCAAAATAAGAAAAAAATTGTTTCGAATCTAAGATATATTTACCAATATTGACAAATGCATTTCTATCTTGACTCCAGATTTTGTCCCAAACGCAAGTTCGCAGTACATTTTGGAAATATGTATTTAATAAGAATAGTTTCTTGTCTATTTTTTCATGACTGCAACCTTTCGTTTGACATATAATTCCGGGGACAGGGTAGACACTCAAGTTTGATACCTGTAAGTCACGACGATGCCTTAGTTGAGGAACTACTTTCGAAGCAGGTAATTTATCGATATGCCTTATTAGAAATTCCTCTGAATCAGCTTGAGACAACAAAACAAGCTCCAGTACCCTAAAAATTAAAAGTTCCAAAAATTTAGTTAAGTAAATCATTAATGATCCAATATAGTAGTATACTTTTTTTACTCTATTATATATACAAATATGATCAATTGAGTTAAACAATTCTACAATGCAACTTATGGGTGAACTGTGCACTAGTACTATGAATATAGACCTCTACATTATCTCCAGAATTACATCTCAAACGAAAGGTCATAGTCATGGAAATATAGATAAGAAACTATTCTTATTAGATGCATATTTGCAAAATGCAGTGTGACCTTGCATTTGGGACAAATTCCGGAGTCAAAGTAGAAAAGCTTCAAGAAGAAGTATGCATGTTATAAATCTAAAATAGAATCTGTAAATGCCAAAAGGACCAAAATAAAAGCAATTATTCATAACAAGTAACCAATGAATGGATTCAACGCAACTCATTACGACAGCGCAGTGCAAATGATTTACAGTAAATATGCACTCAAATGTAGTCGAACATAATCGATCTATACTGCTTTTTAACAGTTACGTACCTATTTTGAACAAGTTCAAAGAGATCGTGCTGTTCAATAAGCCTAAAAATACGAGCATATTTTTCATTCTGTTTGTCTGCTGCATCCTCATTTTGATTCTTCCTACGTACAAAAAAATTACTGGAAGTCAAAAAATATAAAATTAACAATTTTTAACGGAGTTTGTTTTTGTTTGCATGAATATATGTATATATGCGTAATACTAAGATCAGTTGCTGATAAACTACATACAGGCTGAAACAGCAGAGATGAGAAGAGACAGAGTGATATTATGGAACTTTTACGTTTACAATAATGCTTCAATGTTGAATTGTTCTAGAAACTTGACCAATAACTTTACATCCAAATAATGGCTAGTGTACTGGTTCGTATATAGGCAAATATGTATGCTTGAATATCTGCATGTAAATTAATGTTTAATACCTAGAAATGTCCACCTTTTCTTGCATTTTATGCTTCGCAGAATTTTTTCCCTCTCCTGTTACGGAAAAAACATTTTATTTTATTTTTAGTAATTATGTGCTGAAAAAAATCATAATTTTTGGTCATTTCTTGGAAATATATATCACTTTGAACAAACCCATGATAAAATAATATTATTTTAAAAAATTCCATTTTACGATATTGAGAAATTGAACTTGCTACTTCCTTACCTCAGATATAATAATACGGTATTCTATTCTATTAGGGTAAGATTTATTCTTTGATTCGATTAGAAGAATATGTTGCTGCATCCACATCATATGATTAACTTTTAGTTCAGACTCAATGATAAGGCCACTTGTACTGTTTCACAAATACAACAGATTTATCAAAGAATAGTAAATACCTGTTATTATTCCAAATGTAATTACCAAATATGAGTTATTCAGATAAAAAATATGCCACTGTATTGAAAGTATTGTTCTCTTCAAATTTATTGACTAACTTTGCAACAGTTCCAATAATGCTGAGTTTCCATTACAACACGCAATGTGCTATATTCAGGGGATGATAGTAGATGTCCGTGTTTGAATTTACAAAAAAACTACAGTAAAATCTTTAAGATGGATACATCATTGCTAAGTGCTCATATGTCCAACTTAAAGAGGTCTCCATAGATACAATGGAAAACAAAATTTTAAGAAAAAAGATGGTACGTGGTGTTTTGTCTGCTGTCCAAACTACTGAGGTATATAGAGATACAAGATGTCTGACTCACAAGGTTTCACTCTGCTTGCAGTTTGAAATCATTTTCTCACGAAAAACCAACAAATGCTAATGAAGAGTTTATAGAATATAACAAAATTTGTAATGAAAAATACTAATTTTCTGCTACAGTACCATAATTAAAAAAGCTGCATATAATTTAAAAGTAAATATTAATGCAAACTCACTCTTCATATTATTATTGAACTAGGAGAGATAATCCATAAAAGAGTCAAATACAAGGATTTCATAATGCAATTATTTAGGCAATACATATTATATGAAGACATTGGCGGTATACTGGTATGCCATTGGTACACCAATCTTGCATAAGTCCTTTGTTCGAACTAAAACTTTTTTGTATACTGTACGTGCTGATGGCTGCAGTACTATTCGTTTTGGATGTTAAAAATAAATTTTCGTTACAAAATTAAGGAAAATTGACTCGAGTTTAAATAGTAGATTCTTTTGAATTGTAACGGCAAAGGTTTAAATACAGTTGGATCCTATTCTGCAACTTGCATTATCCACTAACATGACCCAAATTTCAATTTCACTAATTTTCAAGTATTATAGAATCAAAATGATTCCATTCCCTTTTTTGTAATCCTTGCCAGTTGTACGGATTGACCATTGAAAATTGTTGGTTACAAATTCATCAAGGAACTCAAATATTTCTATATATTTTATGTGTCAATACCGATGCGCCGCCAATATCTTTATAAATCGTTTTATATTATATTATGTGAACTTGGTGGGGGGGGGGGAGGGTCAACCAAGGCATGTACATTTGTTTACTATGTGCCATAGTGACCTGTTAAATTTAAGAGCAAATCAGTTTCAAATATAAAATTGATTATTAACATTGATTCTGTACGCATATTTTTGAAAATTCAAAATTGAAACGTACCTTTATCTTTTTCTGTAGCTGCACTATCTTTTATTCTCGCCATAGTAAGATAAGTACTAATAGCCTGTCCGTATTGCCTGAAACCAAAAAAGTACACTTCTGGACTTTTCAAAATAATTTTGAATCGATAGAAAAGTTCTTTTGAATCTATAGCTCAATTTTTAATAGCTAGCTGTCGGGATAAAACTAAATATTTATAAATACATAGAAAGGCAGTATACATTTACCAAGCATTATTTCATAGGCGCATGTTATATGTGCATTTAATGTTGAAAATAATAACTTTCAGGAAAGTAGTTGCTACTTTTGGTCTTACACCATTAATTTGTATATTCTTCATTACGCATGAGCAGATTGTCAATCTATCAACAATATGAATGAATCTGCATGTATGTATGTATGTAACCTGTTATATAAAAGTAATACGGCTTTTGCTTCTAGAACATACGGGTCAGGTCTTGTCTTAATCGATGAATCGATTGAAGAAAGAAGAGAGGATATGGCATACAAGCTCTTATTTGCAGTTGATGGCTCCTATTTTAAAAAAATCAGAAACATACATACATAATTTTGCTCGCGCAAAATGTATAGGATGCATTTATTTCAATACCTTTTTGTGGCTGAAAATATCTTGTTTACGCACAGCATATAAAAATATACATCATACTTATAGAAGAAAAATATACATTTAAATATATAAGTGTTTGTTTTTAAAGATGTAGAGTTAATTCAGAAAATATTTGCTGCCATTACTTCCCCTAATGTTTCCAAAGAAACAAAGAATAAGCCTTTACTTCCAAAGCCTACTGACAGTGTGAAGGCAAAAAACCTCTGCCTTAAATGCTGAAGAGTCATATTCAAAACTATAAAAAACACTTTTTAAATCTAAATCCATCCTTTATTCGGCATTCTATTGTATTAAAAGTCACCTCAACTTCAACTTACATTACATGTAAAGATAGAAAAAACAATTTCGATATCGCTAGCCCCGCCTAGTTGTATTTGTTATGTAACTGCATACTAGTATACACTACATTGGATCCAGTATAATAACTAGTCATTATTTGAATATTCAGTTACAGAACAGTTTTTTAGAACAATTCTATGTTGAAGTATGATAGAGTACTTCATTCTATGATATTCTTTATCTCTCTATCTCTGTGCATTGTTCATCACAAGTCTTAACAAGGGCTTTTGAACAAAAATGTTTGTTTAATAGTGAACCTTTCTGAAACAAATTCTCGTAAAAATATCATATCCCTAGTTTATACTAGATATTGCACCAGCAATATTCAATTTCAGCATACTTTTGATATTGAAGCAAACTAGTCTAGTACATGGAATTGTAAACTTGTAATTTCTATTGTTTTTGTTCAAGTGTATGCATTATTACATGTGGATTGTAAAAGATGAACTGTATATGACTTGCTTATTGAACTATAGACTTGCCTGAGCTTTCAAAGAATTATTTTCCTGCTCCTCTTTTTCATCTGATTTTTGCTCTAAAGGGTTACCCCACCTTCTAATTGTTGCTAGAAAGAGCGATGGCTAGCAATAAAATTTAAAAAAATATTTTGAATTTAAAAAAGTATTGGATGCACTACTACCAAAATATGAAATACGAACATATATATATATATACGTAATTGAACCAAAAATGGCATAAATGGATGATTCATTCAATGCAGGCTATGCACGATTATGATAAATTTAAATATTTTAAAGAAAAATCTCAAGCCTTGTTGACTGCAGCTTCGAGGATTCTATCGCATAAATGAAAAATATTAGAATTGATGATTCGCCAGACACTGTTAAGTGCCACCAATAAAAAGAATAGCACTTTGAATTTCCCAATTAATCGTTTGTCCAGTTGAGACTTACAACCGTATCTGTCAAAATTTCTGGTCAAAATCAAAAATTGCATACATTAACATTTTAAAGTTCTGATATTTCAGTTGAATTAGACAACGATCGGGGCCCTCCGTTACGTAACGAGTGATGCTAATAAGGAAAAGACTCAATCATTTTTATATTTTCATTATATGCAGTCTAAGTCATCATAGTTCTAGCTTGCGTAATCTCATACCTTATTGAATATTACATCGAACTTAGCCTACTGGGGACCGCTACTCAAAGTCCCCCTATATCCGGGACTTAGGCAAAATACCCCTATCTATTTATAATGGCTGCTACAACAGTTCTCTAAATCAGTGGACCAAAAAAAATATAGTTAGCTACAGGCTAGAAACTAGCAAGTATATGCTAGCACATAAGCCCTTCTTTTTTCAGGGCATGAGAAAACTTAAAAAATGCTGGGTGCTGTCGGCAAAGTCCTGGGTACACAGGAAGAACTCGAATGGGGTCCCAACATGGTTAAATTGGAGTAACTGTGCCAGAGACAGCGCTAGCCAATTATTTTATGTTTACGTATTAGTTCATATTAATACTCACTAGCTGACCACATATACATTGGAGAAAAGCATATATTGAAGTACAGTCAGAGAAATTGTTCTTAGAATATTATTCTAAAGTAATCTTAAGTTGAAGTTGTATTTTGTATGGTTCACAATTAACAATACTTATTCTCATTCTCTTTTGTGCCTGTTTCCTAACATTGAGATTCCCCTCTCTTTAACAAATTATAGTTTTAACCAATGACATACCAACATCTCAAATACTGCAGTAGGATAAGGAAATGCTGGTTATATAACTTGCTCACCTTAGCTACCATTATATGTTCCAAAATAGTCATGTAAATTGATGAAGGCAAACAGAAACTTGCAGCATGTTGCGCGCTTGAATTTCCATCTGCTCAGAAATAATAACATATTTTTAACAAGTTCAAAAATGTTTAAAAAATATTAAAAAAATTAGAAAATATAACAATTGAAAAAGTGGAAAGAAAAATGTTAAAATTAGCTGGTGACATTTCACAGGGATGCAGAGAGAAAAGACCAAAAATGAAACGCTATTATAATATATTTTCATGCAGAATTACACTTCCATACAACTATTGCTCAAGAAACAAATTCTGTAACTGCATATTCAAAAAGTAGCTAGTATACTGGATTGTATAGTCTACTACTCGGCATTAATATTACAAATAAATAAGCAGAAAAGGCCGCTGATATCTTAGTGCCTGTAGATGATATACACTTTACTTAAATTCCATGGCTTAGTAATATTTGATATAAATTTTCGGTTAAAAACACATGATTACGAAAAATATTGATTCCTTCGGTTTTAGCATCAAATAGGCATATAAGACCTATATGCGGTAGTGATTAAAACTTGATAAACATTGGTAGAAGTATATATTTTCTAACATCTCTCATAACGCAATGTATTCTATTATTGAGATTATAGAGCAACATTTGTTTGATGACAAAGTAATATACTAGCGCAAAAATTGACATCCATATTTTATAGTGGCAAGTCATCGTATTCAAAATCCAAATGGTTCAGTTCTTGTCAACTCACAGTTCAATACACAGTTCGGTCAAAGAATTTGGTTATTAATATAGTCACAGTTTGTATAAAAAGCTTAGAAAACGAATATCCAAAACATATAATTTATAGAGAAATAGACAGATAAATTGTTCTAGAAACACATACTGATACACATGCTACACGTCACCTGAAACAGGATATGGGGGTACATAAGGAGCCATTTCAACCAATTTTCCTTTCTTTGCAAATCCAAAGATATACTTTTCCCATAGTGATGTATCAGTACCGAGCATATATGGACATTCTTTAGCTGCTTCATCATACTTGTTATGTTTTATAAGTTCTTCCATTCTACGAGATACCTAGAAGTCAAAAAGACAAAATGATGTTAGAGATTCAACTTCATGCCCACCCACACACAGACATGCGCACCAAAAAGAAGAATTTTATTAAAATTTCTATTGCTGTATACATGCATACGTATATACATTACATTACATGTATACACTCATTTACCAGGCGGTGCTAAGTGACAGGCTAGTCTTGAGCTATATTCATTAATAATGCAACAATATTTTAATTCCAGTAGGCAATGCCCTCTATCCGGGCCCCAATTCGGGTGTCCCAGAAATGCTAAATTCTACAGAGAATAATTGATTTCACAAACTCTGCATCAATGTAAGCAAATATGCAACTACTGTAGGGTGGTATTAGACATTTTCAGTAAATTTGGGTCATTCTGGCTAAGTCTTGGGAGTATTTTGGGGGTATTCCGAATAGGGACCCTAGTAGGTTACGTTTGGTGTAATATCAATGTAACGGATAGTCTATGTTATCCAGGTCAGGAATTATGCCATTTAAATCTCCCAAATGAGCAAAAATGAAATATTTTATTCAAACTTATCTGTTATAGGCAGAGTTCGCAAACTATGAATATTGGCATTCTCATTTATAGTATGAAAATTATTCAAATTAGATAGATTTAGTTTTTTAAATAGCTCACAGTTCAATGTACAGTTCATTCCTCCGATTCAAATTTTTATATATTCCAATCATGCATTGAGCATAAATTACAAAAACATTGGAAAAAGTATATATAAAATTCTTGCTTACCAGATCATTGTATGAATGTAGCTTCAGGGCATGTTTATTATTAAGAGCAATTTTAATAGCTTTTTTCACATCCCCTTTACTTAATGCCCATGAAATACGATCATCAGTATTTCGAACTTTAGCAACCACCAGATCCTATAAATACGAAAGAAACATACGCATGCATGTGGATATGTATCAATATATAGAGCAAACTTAGAACATAACGAATTTGTTGGGACTGCCCAATTACTGTGCTATATCTGATATATCATGAAATCTGAAGCTGAAATTGGTACAACATGAATTTTTCGTTTGTTCGCTGCAAGTAAAAATTCTTTTAACGTAAATTCCTCGTATCCGAAGTTGACTATGTATATTTTTTTAATATACACATAGAAATATGTATGTTCGAACACATAGGCATGCCTATATCAACATCTACACCTACTGTTTCGTATACACGAAACAGTAGGTGTAAATCACATATAAGTATTTTTCTTATGTTAAAAATCACTTTATGCATATATATATATATTAAATTGAAAATAAAATTTTTTACCTTTGGCGCAGATATAAACAATACAGGAGGCTTTGTCGTCGTTTTTTCTCTCTTAAAGCTTAAATTAGGCATTATTCCATTTGTAGCATCTTCTAATACAGGATTTAACTTTAGCCATCTATATAGACATCATACATGCTTTTAAACAAATAAAAATTGAGTCAAGAAATAAATATGATATATTTAATTGAATTTTGAAATAAGCCTTACTAGAATGAAATCAAAACTTCCAGAATAAAATGAATATGTTCACGACCAACATCCATGAAATTCTATGAGGTTGACTTTTAAGCTACTCAAATTAAGTTTTTGCAGCGCAGGCAGCATAACTCCAATTTGATTTCTAGATTTCTCTATTTACATTCTGCGTACCGGTCCCATGGGCACAGAATTTGTCCAAAGGTACTGTTAAACTTTGGATGTATCAAATCTATCGAGACCACCAAATCGATTTGTTGCATTTTAATATTGCTATATCTAAATTTCATTGCATCCAAAAATATGAAGCTAAACTTTCCATAAAATGACTTTTGTTCATTCCCACTACACGAAAGTTTAATGAAAGCAAATTTGTTCCATCTAACGTTTACTACAGCTTCAAAATTCATAATCAAATCACAGAGTGTGTTGTGCAAATTAACGCATGTAGGTCTTATAGAGCGTTACGGAAAACTGATGACATTGCAACAAAAAGGAAAAAAAACTCAAGGCAGAAATGAGTATTGACTAGGGAATATTCAAGATTGAAGTAAGGTTCTATAATATATTCCGTAGCTATACAATAGTAGTTGTTGTATGATAAGCCCAGTCGAATGTTATCCCCGAAAAAACCCGGTTTTGAAGAACGTTTATTTAAGCAGCAACTTCTGTACTATACTGAGCTATACTCTAGTAAACTAGATTGTACCCCAAGTATACTGGATTGAATCCTAGAAAACTGGATTTTAGACTAATATACTGGATTTTACTCTAGTAAACTGGATTGTATTCGAGGTCCATATTGGTATAAGTCACCTGATATAACCAGGATTCCATGAAGTGCTATCAAAGCAATAATGACTAGCCAGGTTTTGTTCCCAGTTATTAATAGGCAACGCATCAGCCGAAACAACCTGATGTGTAAAGATATTGGCGGCGCATTGGTATTAAGACATAAAATATGTAGAAATCTTTAAATTCATGAATATATTTACTTGTAACTAAAAATTTTCAATGGTCAATCTACACAACTGGCAAGGATTACAAAAAAGGGAATGGAATCATTTTGATTCTATTATAATACTTGAAAATTAGTGAAATTGAAATTCGGCGCATGTTAGTGGATAACGCAAGTTACAGAGTAGGATCCAACTGTATTTAAACCTTTGCCGGCACAATTTAAGAGAGTCTGTTACCTAAACTCGAGTCAACTTTCCTTAAATTTATAAAGAAAATTTATTTTTAACATCCAAAACGAATAGTACTGCAGCCATCAGCACGTACAGTATGTAAAATTCTTTTAGTTCGAACAAAGGACTTATGCAAGATTGGTGTACCAATGGCATACCAGTATACCGCCAATGTCTTCATATACAAAATTAATGGCAATATTTGTAAGATACTATGCATGACATGCTTGGCTATTGGTTTGTAGAAATAAACTGTAAACGTAGAAGATACTAAATCTGTCATGATTGCCGAAGTCATTCGGTTTAGCTGAAAATCTGAAGCCGATCTTGGCACAATATAACTTTTTAGTTTACTCGATATAAGTGAAAATTTTTGTATCCTAAGTTTATTATTTATAAGGCGCCTAGCAGCATCCTAACCTATGCAACTTAGGTGTCTATTATATGTACGCAATTAAAATTGTTCTGTAAATGAATAGTTTTTTCTCACTGAAATGTGAAAAAAAGAAAAGTTTCGAGGCCACGTAAGTTATGTATATCGATATATTGTTAGGTTCAATATATTTTACATACTGGTCAAAATAAAATTTCAGTACTATTTATCCGATGACCAATCGTAGCCTTTCGTACACTAAATTTGATTTAGGAAATTCAAAAATAGATTACAAACTGCATTTTGAACTAGATTTCTTATAAATGTCGCATCAGCAATTGTCACCATAAGAAGCAACTTCACTTTTAGAATGGAATGTACTCAAACTAATTTATATGCTCTGGTGAGACTTAACAGATCTAGCGTATGCCGGAAAGGGCGATACTACCACTTAGCATCTGTCTATTTTCAAATATTGTTCTTAGAATAATTATTTTCAACTTATTCACCCTTTTTCTTTTGCACTCACATCTTCATTATATTGAATAAATAACTATACAAATTCACATACATTAAAAGATATCAGTTGAAAACTAAAATAGGATTAAATGTATGCTATAAGCTCTGTATATAGCAAATTTGTCAGAAGTATCGAAATAATTCATTATATCCAAATATCTGGTGCCAAACTTGGAATGATATGTATCTTTCATTTATTCATTGTAAAGGAAAATTAATGAAGTGTATTTGCTATGCTAGAAGTTTACTGTATCGATGAGCGAATAAGTCGTACAAAAATATATATGTATGCATGTATGTATTTGCATACTTTTCCAGTTGTCCTATTAACCAGCTGAATTTCAGGTTGAACGTAAGAGGGCTGCTGTATATGCGACGCTTTAGAACCATCCCTTTAAACAGAAAAAATTGAATGGGATTTGAAAAGTCTAGTATGAAGTAAAAAATTATTTTGAAAATTAGTTGAAAATAAAAAAATGGTAAAATGGAAGAGGGAAGAAAAGAAAAAATTGAAAAAAAGACGAAATTTAATCTGACCATACAGTTTACACATAAGAGTTTCCTTTCAATCAAGGAAAATAATTTTATAACCAAAACCGTTGCGCATTAAATTTATTTTACCTTATCTCCTTATCTTTCAAAGAAGTCGAAATAAAATAATACAGAAAATAATCATTCTCTTAAAAAATAAGAAACTATATATTGTTCAGTTTTTTTAGTTATTTTTTACAAGATAATAGGAATAAAATCCTAATGGGAGAGTCTTCTAAGATGTAGTAAATGATATGCTGACCATATGTATCGAGAAGTATGTATGTGTGCATTGTTGCGAATGTAGAGTACATTTATATAAATGCATGATTATTAACATATAGTTCAATATAAAAACTATAAACAAACGAAATGATCGAGCATAAGTATCAATGTATGCATGCATTTACAAGTCTATCAGCATGAACAAATGAAAGCATCATAATAATACATATATATATATATAAAATCCACCTTGACGACGATGAATCGTTAACCGAATCAGAAATAAAAGGAACTGGATACCCGAATAAGACCAACAACTCAGAATCAAATGGAGAAATGCCGCATATCACACAGTCCGACTGCCAAATGACTGTTATCTTGGAAAAATATTTCAAGCAAGATTGTTTAGCAGTATAATTGGCACCTAGGTAACCTTGTTATTAACATGCCAAAATATACACTATATATAATTTCCTTAGAGTTGCATCAACTACATTTGTACCAGATGAACTTCAATCGTGAACTGTATCCGATTTATACGCGAACCATCAGGTGTTACTTCAAGATACATTCGATGGATATAAAGCACGCATTTCTCTGTTCTAGAAACGATGACTTGCCATATATAAGTCAATAGGAACCGTGCATAATTAAACATCCAGAAATACTATATTTGTTTTTCTGCAGTTATATTATCTACTAATCAATATACTTTCCTCTTGTCACTCTACTTCGTCAATGTTTTTACCTGTGCAATAGTTTCTTACATTAAACTAGTGGTAATTAGATGATTTCAAGTTTTTCCTGTAGCTCAATCTAGTCAAATAAACGAATATAAAAAATTATCATAAGAATTGAAGTCGATAAAAGTACTGTTTCTTATTCAGTAAGTACAAAAAGTATGAAACTTAGATGCATGCCGAAACTGTACTAGCCATTTACAATACCAACTTTGAATAAAATATGCAAACATAACAATCTACGTATAGCAAGAAGTGCTTAAGTAACTTTTACCTACATTATTTGAAACTATGGTGTCAATTTCAATATTAGTTTCATCCAAGATATGCATTGATCGACAGCACACTAATCTAGGGAATGATGTATTTGAATATTATGGTATAATCCTTGCACTTATAAAAATTTTGTAATCAATAAACTGCTTGTACAAAAAGCGTCAGATTTCTTCTGAATTTTACAAAAGTTTATACTGCGTTGGAACACTCCGAAAATTCGGGTTATCTTGGGATATAGAGTGGCAATGCCCCTGTAAATGCAAGGATTACGACCATTTTTTAAAGATTAAATATACAATGAAATAATAGCTATATTCTTTTATTGTCTTGGTTTTTGTATCGGCATGACTCAAACAAAACTGACAGCTTTAATTACTGGCTGAACAACTGATATATCAAAACTGATTATTCAGGTACATTATAGTATGCTAAAACACATGTTCAATCATTTTGACCTTTCAGACACTATGAAACAATTTCGACCTTTAAGAAATTATTTTGAAATTTTACCTTTCAGAAATTGTTCTAAAATTTGAACTTTAAATAATTTACCTCAGCGACTCTCTCTATTCGGGAAGTTGTCCCCTTTACAACGCTCTCGAGCATTCCTGACAAATGCGAAATTAAGCGTTTATCAAAAAACTATTTTTTACGATTACTTGGTTAATAACAAACATCCCAAAATCAACCATGTTCAAAAAATTCTATTCACAGAAAACTCGATTAAAACACCCTGGTGCTATATTCAAGCAAAAATAACAGATATTTAAAAGTAGTTTCTAGATTCTATTCTCCGTCAAAAATATTTTTCAATAGCTAATATTTATAAGCTATATCAAGAAAGAAGAGTAGGCAAACTGAAAATTTCATTCAAATTCGATAGAAAAGTTGAAAAATGCTGATGTGGCAGTATAAAATAGAAGTCTACTCCGTTCCCAGAATTATGCTTCAAACGAAAAGTCACAGTTATTGGAAATATATACTAAAAACTATTCTTTACCAATGAATATGCGTGAAATTTAGTGTGGCCATTCGTTTGGGAAAAAATTCTGGGGTCAAGGTAGGAATGATAGATATTTGAAATTGCACTGAAAAGAAGCTCCGAGCATTAAGAAAGAGTGGAAGCAAAACAAATTCGTACTTGAATTGAATTTTAGGTCATCCGACTTATACTAAAAGAGCTAGTATTCCATCAAGAAAAAATTTTATACGGACAAAAATCCCCTCGTACCATCGAGACTTTAATAAATTTGAATGTCAGATTTTTTTATGCAGAGCATATGCATCTTATTTCATCAAATAGAAAAGATTCGATAGTATTCTGCTCTTTGGACATGAGTAATATGCTTCCGAAGAATTTTCGCTTCTGATGTTAAACGCGTAAGATATATAATAATATTACATGTTACATAAAATCATTCGTAATCATGCATCTTTAAATAGTTAATAAATTGTTTATTTTTAGATATCTTGATGTGCTAGTCCAAAAAAACTAGTGAATTATGTATTATTTAGATTACCCTGTCCTTCAGAGGCACCTCTAGCTCTTCCAGTCAGGGTATTTACACCAGAAACTTCCCGAGTTCCAATCTGATAAGAGGTATTATAAACAAATATAAATACATTTAAAAAATATACATTTTCAATACCTAATATTCAATCAATCTTTTATTTAAGTGTTTCTCGGTTTTCTATATTCATCTACGACATTAAACTTCTGATATTTTACAGATTGAACTGAGATTCTATTTGATTTGACATAATACTATTTTTAATTGTATGCTCATAATGAATTTTAATTGCGGATCTAGTTTCTATTGCACATAAATACAGCTCATGTATGCTCTAAACTCAGGATCTAATTAATCTCTCAGAACTACAATATTTATTTATTTCATACAAAAATCTGCAGATGAACTACGCATAATATGACAAGTTCTTCATTTATTCAATATAACTCAAGTTCCATGAAAAAACTCATTGAAATCAAATTTGTTATACCCAAAGTGTACTGTACTACTATTCTTTTTACAATATGAATAATAACTTGTTTGGAAAGGCATACGGTCGATGTTCTATAATTCGACAGTGTGCAAAACGGTATATTCTATTATTTGCTAGGTTCACACTCCACCGGCCTCCATTTGCTGGCATATATTGATATCTCTAATCCGATATATTCAGCTAACTGATAGATTTGGATATAACCAATAGTATATGTTTATAAATTATCAACTGTATGCATTTGTACCTGAAGCATGAGAAATGTATCGCCCCAAGCCATTAGTAAACACGAATCCGATTCCCAATGTAACTGACACCTATACGTATTTTTTTAAAATTATTACAAGATCAATTAAAAAAGTTAAAAAAATCAATGTTTGCTGCATTTTTTAATTAAGTCAAGCAAAGAATCAATTTTTCATAAGTCCGATACATTGAAAGTGAGAACTAATTAAAAAAGAATGCTTTGAAGATAGAGAATCTGCTTCAACTTATGACATATGTACTGCTGGATTGACTCAATAATACAGTTCAATATACAAATCATTAACAGTTTGTACAACTCACATGTAATAATGCTGCAAATATTAGTATACTATTCGACTTACTAGACTAGTCAGCATCAATAAAAACTAGTATATATAGAAATTCATTACTTCAGGCATGATATTTAAATACTACTAATAAATATCGTATCTCTTTATCTAAATAGCGACAAAAGTAATGTCATTTTCAAAAAGATGCAAAATTTGAGTAATTTTTTCATACTCCTGGATCAGTATTTGATAGTTTTGGGTAATAAATTACCTTGGTTTGTGACCTTTATAATCTGCTACACCTCTAGGCTTAACAAGGCCACTGATTGGCTCCTCCTTCAGAATGAGAAAAAGAACAGCAAATTAAACTCAGTTCAATCGAAATTTTACATTGGGAAGAAGGAAATCAGAAAAATTTATCATTGTATGCATGCACGAATGTATGCACCTTTTCTACATCCATAATTTTCATTCCTCGCACATTCGCCCATGCCACTAACGATTCTCTCCATGCGATTGCAGTAATACATCCTTCCCCTTCATGAAGTATAGATTCTTTCTGTGTAAACCACCCTTTCTTGTTTAATATCAACTGCAAAACAGAGGAAACATTTAACTTTTAACAGTTTCAGGATAATCGTTTTATACCAGTATACAGTATCGAAACTACATGTGATCTTACAACATTTATTTATATTTCTACACTTTAGCTTTATTATCTTTCATAGGAAAATGAATAAATACATATATATGACATACAGTTGAGTTGATATTCCATATATTGATGTCATCGGTTGCATCAAAAACTATCAGGTAGTCGAATATATTAAATTAGAAATATCAACGTATGCCAGCAAATGGAGGTCGGTGGAGTGTAAATCTAACAAATAATAGAATACATCGTTTCGCAAACTATCAAATTATGGAATATCAACTATCATTAATGTCATACTTTCTTATTTACTGAGATATTTGCATCAACACAGACTAGTATAGCATATATTCCAGTATACTATCCACTATTTGAATGAGTACATCTTCTCTGCATCTTTGTACCGTTTCATCAAATAACTATAGTAATATTAAATCATAGGTAACATCAGTCAAATACTCTGGCATTCACGATATTTATACATTTTAAATTCAAATAATTTTTTAAAAATGACATATCAACATGCACTTATGTTAATTACACTATAAAAAATACAAAAGCACTGATAAGAGCAGTAAACAACAGGGAAATAGAGTAACCTTTGGAAACAGCAAATCCACTTTTGGCGAATTTTCACTGTAATGAATAAAACGTATATTGTGCCAAGTTAACCTTCAGTTTTTTTTAATATAACAAAGTTTGAACATAACGAATGATTCGGATAACAACCTACAAACAGCAAACGAGTTGCATACGTTAACTACACTGGAAAACTGTACAATGAAGATCTGTAAGATGTGACTTACATTATATCCAAATCCAGCGATGACTAGCCAGATACTTGCCAGCATAAGTTAAATATGTATTCATGCAATATTTGAACTACTACCATGTATGCATATATTTGTATGCGTGCATACCTTCCCTGAGGACCCTCCTGCAATAAAAGCCTTATCTCTTCTGCTCTTAAATAACGGATCAAGATGAACCGTCATCATCGGTGAGCCGTAACTGTAAATATCTTCTGAACTCTCAACAGCTATATCTGAATCAGCGCCACTATAAAAGTATACAGTGCATTAATATTAATATTAAAAAGCGATTAGTGCTATCATCATTATCATACAAAAAACTAATGTTACAATAAAAAATGAATACTAGTAATATTATAAAAATAAACTCTATTTTCTAAAAAAAGCACTAATAGTGGTCATGAAATCCCATATTTGTCAGCTCAATTCAGATCAGTTTCATGCAGATCATTTGAATTAGGGCCAGTTCTTTTCCAGTAGATTAACAGGCAAAGTTCAAAATAATTCCAATTGTGCGAATTCGATTATTGTATTTATGTGTAAATTTTCGTTCGATTTTATTCAGTTCCAGACGGTAAGCAATGATATAATGATGATGCAGCAGTCATCTAGGCAACAGCCACAACCGTCAGATACCTTTGGGAAATACCAACATGATCATCAAGATAACTCAAAAATATAATTATGGAGTCATTATATTAAGCTAAAGTGATCGTAATCCTAGCACGAATAGATACATCATCGCCACGCAATACTCACTCAAATCAAATTAAATTGAGACTCTATTTGGGGCTCCTTTTATGAACCCGATATTACCCAAATACCTCCAAAATCGACCAATACAACTCCAGCATGAAAGGTAATAATACTAACATTCGAGTGATACTACAAATTACTTATGACAGTTATTGACTGCACTTAAAAATAAAATTCAAGAAAATTAGTTTGTTTGATAGTTATTAATACATGAAATCAATTCGAATTAAAAAGAAATGATCCCATATTCAGACTTGCCCATAAAATTTTGTTAGTTCAACAGTCTTTCACATGAATGCAATTTTGAAGGCATTATTTTCAGAATTTATTATGTTTTGAGAGACATCATGATGATGTATAGGTATATTAAAAAGTGCATGCATACATACTGGTACGTAAATACGTACATTCATGAACTCACCTATCTTTTGACTCTTTATTTTGAGTAAGCTGTAAATTCGTTACTACAACAGTGCCATCTTGGGAGCAGCTAGCCAAAAAATCACCTATACAAATATGCCATACATATTACATCACTTTAATTAGACATTCATATGTATATAACCATATATTCTACATACGTGTATATACATTTTTATATATATGCACAATAATTCCTTCAATTGGTGCAAATCATAAAATAACTTGGTCTGCAAATTTACAATATATATTACAAATAGTGCAAATAATTTAAATTAACTCATTTTTTGGAAATCAATTGCAATCTTTAATCACTAGTTGGAAAATTGAAAATCAAACTTATTTGTGTGATTTTAGCCGAGTTAGCTCACCTGACGCATCAGAACTTAAATCATTTATAGCTCCTTTATGAGACTGTAAGGTCCGACCTAAGTTTCCATGGGAATCTGTCAAAAAACTAAAAAAAAATCACATTTAAGCTTTACTGCAAATGCTGGGTATAGCAAATTTGCTTTTAACGAATTTTCACTTAAGGCGAAGATGAAAAATTTATTCTTGTTTAAGCTCAGCATTATATTTTTGGCTATAGCAAATTAATTTGGTGGTCCCGAAAAGTACGTTATAGTTAAATTTTACAGTATTTTAACTAAACATTAAAGTTGAAAAATATAATTTAAAATCTATATTATTAAAAACTACAATCGAGAAAAAAAATTAAAATCTATGTGGTACACATTCACAAAAGAGGGAGGAAAAAAGCACAAATTCAGCTAAACGATGGAAAAGCAAAGACTACAAATTTTGGCATGAGTGATAAAGAGACATGAAATTGCACTGTTAAAAGAAGCTTCAATCATTTTAGTAAGGAAAAATAATGTAACTATGTGCATATGTTCAAGCATGTATTTGCCAGTGTAAATTTAAGTCAAAGAAAAATGTTATTTTTTCAATATTTGAACTCACACTTTCCCTTTCTCCGTGCCAATGGCTAAAAAATTATCATTAAGAGTAACTCGAGTTATTCTCTCTCCACTCGCTATAATTGCTCCAACATCAGCCTAATATATACAAGGCTACATATTTACAGCAATCCGTCAATAAGTGCAATTTAAATTTAGAAAACTTGGTCAAATATTTGGTTATTATTATTTTTAAATGTGAACAGAAATGGTGAATAAACTGAATATGGCGGCTTCGATTATTGCAGTGTTTGCGCAGGCCGGATAACAGCAATCATTATGAGATTCCTGTATAAATTATATTTATATATACATATATATATATATATATATATATATTAATCGTACGATTAATGTATACACTACACATATGATAAAGCTAGTTACTCAATAGTGCTACCCCTAAAAATTATAATAGCTATATTTTCAGACACCAGCGGTTTTTGGGTAATACAATGAAAATGAGTCTTTCAAAAAGTGTAGAAGAAATTCGTACACTTTATATCGGACTTTTCAATTGAAAAATTGATTTGTACATTCGTCTGGAATTTTTAGCGATGTGAAACAGATGGAGTACATTCCAAGTCTCAGAAAAATATTGCACAAAATTTATTAAAATTGAATTTTCCATTTGATCTTTTTCTTGCCTTAAAGTATCTATCAATATTTCTACATTATTTATGATCTGAGTTTGTATTATCACTGTAACTTTGTTAAGTCTAAATCCTTTTATGGTATTCATTAGGAAAAAAGTTTATACAGAGACTTTTCAAAAGAATCGGTATTATAAAATACTTCTTTTGCTTTCTTTCTAGTACATCGTAACATCACCTGCATTCTTTGGTACTTAAGAATAGGTTCTTCACATAAATCGTCAGCAGGGCCTGTCTCATCACTATCATCATCTGCATTCATCTCGTGCTGCAACTTCGAAGGAGGAGGTGGCGTCTTCGACGAGGACCTCATGTAAATCAAATCAGCTAATCGTGATTCAACTAACTATGATAGCTTAGACACAAAGCTAATAATTCTATGTTTCTGTTTTTTAAATATTGAGTCGTTCCTAAATATAACAAGCCAATAGATTTTCGGAATTCAAACAAAACAGAAATTTAATTGGTTGAATTTCAAGGATTTCTTTGTCTAAAGGTTTACAATATTTTGGAGCAAAGGTTTCAAAAATTGTACTTTTCTGCAACATTTAAGAAAACTGGTACCGATGTATAATTAACAGAAAATGCCCAGATATCAAACAATAAAGAACTAAATTAGTTGAATTTAGGAAGATTTATATTTTATCAATGCACGGAAGTATGTCTAAAAACATACTTCAGTATACTGAGAAAATTTAATAGATATATTCCTTACATCCGTGAAATATTAATTGACCGAAACCTTAATTTTTCTCTGAATGAAAAATGCCTTCAACAAATAAATTTGGAACAGGTATTCAGAATTATAATTTAGCGAATCGATCTTTGGGATTCATAAGAAATAAAATTAACTTGTTGCTGCATAAACAATGCTTAATTTGAGCTAAGAGTTAGAGGAACAAAGACCTCCAGCAATGGTTTTATACATCTGCTTTTCATTATTTATGTCACCAATGTTTAAGAGTCTGCAATATTTTAATATTTATGATAGACAGTGTTTGATTGTAAAGTTATTAAAAGGTTTTAAAGTGAGTGATGGTATATTATTATTCCAAGAATATGACAAGCTTTATGTTAGGAATTAACTCCCTTAGAGATTAGTTCTATTTTTATGGCTGCGGTCAGTTTTCATTTACGACGTTCCAAGTTAATTGGCTGCACAGATGCCAGTAAGGTTATATATTTTGTTGTACTAATGAAGTTAGCTCACTTCTATCAACACAATTAGCGCATGATAAATATAAACATTTCTGCCACAGTTTCCTGTGCTCTGTTGTGTTTCATGTTTCTAACACTTTAACATGCCTCATAAACTAAAAATATTGACATGAAGATTTTCAACATCAGAAAACAAAACAAAGGAATGTCTCTGAAATTATGAATTAACTAATAGATTGTTAGGGATCAACTCCTTGAAGGGTTAATTTTATATTATAGTTGCAAAATTCTACAAAAGTTTTAAAGCGAGTCAATTTTCAATACATCAGACTGTGGTGACCAGCAGTGGTGACAGGCAGTGGTGACTAGCAGTGGTGACAGGCTAGAATAACAATTTGTGTGTTGCTGTAAAGTACATTAACTTCCAGCAACACAATTGTGTTTGTACACAATATACTTCCCTGCTGTTGTAATTTTGCAACTTGCTTGTTTTGCTTGCACATTGATAACAGATTAATCTTTAAAAATTTAATACAGATTTCTAAAACTTCTAAAAATTTAATCCAGCTTTGCTCAAATTAGCATGCTTAATTCAATATTTTAGTTCTAGACAACATGAACTCTTTGATTAGTGCCAAAAATTGCATTCTAATCTAAGAAACAAGGGAATACAAAGGATAAATCTGTAAAAAAGATGTAGAAGAACAAACTCAGAGATTTTAATCGATGCATATCAAACTTAAGTATCACTACATAAAATGCTGAAATGGAAAAGTATTACAGAAAAAGTATTGATTAGATGTAAATTTATTTGTTGAAAGTTAGTTTAATTTTTTCTTACCACCTCATCTAAAGCTAAAAACTAAAAAAACAAAGGACAAAATTGAATTGACAAAGTAAGACAAGAAATATCAAAATACATAAATTTCATTATCAATATCTATTAAGATAATATGGTCACACTTGTATGATAAGAAGTGAGAGTGTTCATACTAACTAATTGCACTGAAACGTAATCCAAGTGTCAAAGCAAAAACGAGAAGCACGAAAATATTACACAAATAATGCAGTTATATTTAAACTGTAAGATAAAAAATAAGTTAATTAAATGGCCAGTTGAGTTTTAGATTGCATTAGTTTTAATGTAGTTAAATCTAATAAATTTAGTTTAATGAATCAAAATCTATAACTCAATGTATCAAAAACAGAATAAGCATTAGTGATGGGATGAAAGATGATTAAATTTTTCAGGAAATGTATTGTATTCTGAGCTTCATGTAGCTATGTAGCTTGTTAAATATAATCTCATTTATAATAGTTTGATACTGTATACAACAGAGCAATGTCATAATCACGTATCTTATTGTCAGACAGGTTTTACTCAAAAAATGTATAGCAGATGTACATGATATAATTTCAAAAATTATCATTACCTCAAAAGAAGTCAGAAATGGCCAAATTAGACTAGTTTTTGTTAGGTTAGTAAAGAGCTTATTTTTTTACAGCTCAATGACTCATAAACATATTCCTTCCATCAATACTTACATGTGTAATGTCAGCAGTATTGTGGTCATCCAATTTTCTATTCTGGACTGGATCTCTTAAATGGCTTTACTTAAAAATTATACTTGTTTCCTCTCTTTTCCTTTTAAAAAATATCTTCTAGACTAAAATTTTATTATTTCCAAAGTTGGTGCAAAACAATGTGTTCTGTTTATTTTGCAGTATTATAACATGCAGCACTAATTAAATCTCATCTTTTTATTCAGGGATACTGTTAGGAGCGGAAAAACCAAACTTGTTGACGGAGTAAAGCCAGAACTAACCAGGTAAAAAGATGCACAAACAAGGACAAAATTCTCAATCTTCCCAATGAATTTAAGCACAAAACAAGAAGAGCTAACAGGGAAAACGTAATATTATATGTTATTGTTTCTGCCACTGAAGCGGAAACAACATGATACAAAATAAACTGCACGCATTAAGTCGAATTATGCAACATCCAAACTACTAGTAATACTACTAACAATGTAGTACTAATTATGAATATTTACTATGGAAATAAAACATACAACGATGAGTTTGTCCCGGTACTGGGAGAATTGGGAACTGTCACTTGATTCCGACCTGTGCGACTACATTGGCTTAAGTCCAAATAGATACTATACTCCATATTTGCAAAAGATACAAAATATAACTTGTTACTCTTCAAGACTGGTTTACGCTGGCAAAAAATTAAAAACACATATCACTGGAATGATATATCAGAGTTTTTCCAAATATATTTGTATACTTCAAAGATATAAAGCATTGCACAACTCTCATATTCGATAACCAGCTTAACATGTCCCCAACATAATTAATATTAAAAACCAGTTAAATCCATTCTATTGCTCAACATTGTAACTTGTTTTGATTTCATACTTGCAGCGCTCTATAGAAAATATCCTGATGGAATAACTTTTACCTCCATCTTAAATATTTACTATTAGCCATAAAATTGGTAAGAAATTTAGTTTCAAAGAGATTCTGGGATTTTTTAAATAACCAAAAAAAAGATAATCTTGCTTCTACCCCTAGTATTTCAAAGATATGGTTTTATGCTCAAACCTACATTTTATTCACTGTGCATTTAATTTCATTACTAAAACTGTCAATAAATTGTTCAGGAAAGAACTTGATTTAATAGTAACTCTTTTTATAAATAATGATCTTCTAATAGCTTTAAATTAAAAAAAATGGCAATATACAACCAATTGCAGGGAGAAGTGTTGAAAAGTCTCATATCCAAATACTGCTGTCAGACTTTATTGATAGTTTACATGAAGTTCTTTGGCTTTGAACAAGCACATTTTGATTTCAGGTGGTGCTGAAGCTACTGTTCATACAGTGCAGCAGCTTTATGAGCATTAAACAGGTGGCAATACTTCTGGTTTGGTAAAAGTTGAGTTATTGTTAATATGATATATCAAGCAGTAAATTATACTGACACAAGCATTTTATTTTTACTTTTAACTGGATCTCATACCATTACTTACATTTCTTTACAAGGAAAATATGATACTTTCTGATGCATTAGCAGTTCAGCATTGAAGTATTATGTGTTCACTACTTTTTATTTGATTCTTTGTAAGCTCATCCTAAAAATTCAGGTTGGAATTTTCAGCTTGTATTGTAATACATGATAACTTGATATTCTTATGAGCAAACATGTCAACATATATTTAGCTTTTGTTGTCATAGAGCAGAGACATTCTCATGGATTGTACAAGAAAATTCCTTTCAAAAGTAAGTTCCGGTGGTCATGCAGTTCTTCTTTTACAGGCTTTATTTTCATCTGCAACTAAAAGAGAATCAAACTAGTATAACTCTGCTCAGTGTAGACTTTGGTGATACTTCAATTGTGAATTTATTTTTCATTAAAAATGGTTACAGTTCTGAGATCTCCGTACTTGCTTTTATAAGTTAAGTGACTTGCCAATCAAAAAGGTTTTTATTTAAGAATGCATGAAAACCTGGACAAACATCCATTTTCCTTGTTCCTGTATCTTAGAAGATGTCACTATTGCAGTGTACAAGTTTAGCCATGAACTAAAAAAGCTGTAGTTCTTATTGTAACCACCATTTTCTAGTTTTTAAACAGACCCAAGCTTCACTTCCAACAAAGTTTTATGTTCTTAGACAAAAAGTAGCTATAGAACCTGCAGATTTTACTTCTTTTTTTTGTCAATACATATTTGGTTTTGTAAAACTATAGGTCATGCAAATAATTTCATTCCAACTGTTGTAACAACTTATGCACAGCATTATATAATAATGACTGGCATAAAATTTGATTGCATTCATTTTATTATAAAACAGTATTTTCAATAAGTTTACATAAAGCAACAGCAAGCATTTTTTAATGGCCTACTTTATATAACTGATTCTATTTCCCATGTTCGATTACTTTATACTTCAATGCCACATTCTGGGGATGAGTTCATGCAGTACAAATCCATCTCTATTGCTAAATTTTCTTTACTAAGACAAGTAATTTACTGTTTGCTGGGTGTTCTCATTGCCAGTGCTCTAAAGGATTGCTCTCAGTGACACACATTTGACTTGGATATAGTGAATGATTATACAGAAGCATGCTTTGAAGAAGATAACAAGCTGCACAAACATAATAGAATATATTTGATGGTATATCATGTTGGAAAAGATGCAGACATAAATATTTGAAAAAACTAGCATTTTCTTTCAAAGAGTAAGGCAAAACTTGGAAATATGACACTACTTAAATGTTTAAGAAAGCTTTTCAACATCATGCTTTGATATATCAATTACTCGCACTGAAAAAATAATATCTAAAGCATACTGGAATTCAAAATAGACTTTCTGCTAAGGTACATGGAGATGTAAATTTAGGAAGTACATGTTAGAATATTCAGCAGTACATATCAATTTTGTTCAAATAACATTAAAATCAACAGGAGAAGCTATTGAAAACTCAAAGATCATTAAAAACTGGACTAGTTTTAATGCATTTTAGACAAATAAACCATGAAACCAAGTTTATTAAGCTATTTTATCAACTAATTGCAGCAACAATACTATGCTAAGGAGCTTTTTAAATACATTTGCAGCCATGATCTTTAATTTAGTGGGACTAAGGAAACAAAGTTTTTTGTGTAAATAGACTCATAGTCCAAAAAATAAGTAATTATTAGTTGAGCACAGGGCTTTTAAATGCTGGTGTAAGGGAAGGTTTATGTATGTCAATTGTATTAGGTGTAAATATGATATGTTTAAAGTGCACAAAGCAAAATTTAGAAACATAAAGGACTAGTAGCAAAAAAATTGCAGAAAACAGCAAGAATGATAAAAAAAATAGTTTCATCTAAGCAGCAGTTTTAGCGCGGATAAAGAGTATCAGTAGTAAGTAGCCAAGCACCACTCACAATATAACTTAAAGGTATTTAATCAATTTGTTTAGAACCAGGAAATAGAACTAAAAATAATCCTACTTGTTGAATATAAGATACACAGATGCTGCAACCTGGTTGGCCCCTAGGAACATTGCAGTTATGTGCATTCAAAACTTTTTTAAAATTGGTATTCATCAGCTTTCATATATCAAATATTCTTATGTTTCTAGCAACTAATCAGAGGATCATTTTGCAAAGATACAGAAGTAAAAAAAGATAATATTGACAGAACTTAAAGGGGTAGAACTAAACTTTGAAAACTTTCCAAATCAATTTTAAAGTTAAATCGTTCTTCATTGGAGATGTTTTTCATGTTAAGTACAAACCTACCAGCTAAGTTCACACTATGGTCTGAAGTTTAATTTGCACGCTTAACCTGAATTATACAAACCTTAAATCATTTTTATGCAAAATTGGAATTGTTCAAATGAAACAAAGAGTCCTTTGATCAATTAATGTACCAGAATGACATTGTCAAGTTATAAGCTCTAGAGTTTCAGTCAGAATATTACATATTTCATTATTTGCAAACTACTCTGCCAATAGTATTTCTTATACCTTTGCATTGTTAACAGTTTTCCTTTTTGAGCTGCTAGAAATTTTTCAACTGATATACTTGAAGTATACACATATGCAGTGTACTGAGATGAACAACTCTGTTTCCTAGAATGTGGCATCTTTTCATTTCTATTTCACAATGAAATTTTTTATATTCTATTGATTGTTAGCTCTCTTAATAAATATATTTTTTTTAATATCTTTTAATGCTTTTTTATCATGTTATTAGACTTTTCTTCACAAGTTATGAACCACAGTTTATGCTGGTGATACAGCTCACCTATTGCTTTTCAATTTGAATTCTAAATGAATCTTTCTTTAGCTTTCATCTTTCATCAAGCTCCTTGCTTCAATCTCTCTTTTATTGCTGCCTTTGCAATTTTTTTTCTTTTTAGTTCAACTTTGAAATACGCATTTAATTTTGATCTTGGCTTTGCAATGTTAAAATGCCTTTATACACAGTCTTTTTCAAAAAGAGTACATATAAAATTGCTGAATTTTTATATGCTTGCAGTCATCTCACATGGATTTTGTTTGTTCTTGTTTGATTTCAATAGTATTTTGTTCTCATCTTTGTAATTTTTAGGACTACTCATTCTGTTGTGTATTCTATCAAAACTCTGGGTAATTGAGATCTACTAGGTGACTTTGGTCCAAAGGGGCCTAACACTGTTTCCTTTTTATCTGCAACTAGTCTTACTATCTGCAAATTAAATAATAACAACATCCAGCTGTATATGCATGCACAAAGGACTCACTCTTTTTCCTTCCAGAAGAAGAGCCATTTAAAACTGGAGTGCTAGTGCTGTCAGGCAGGCACCTCAAGTTTATTGATAGGATTAATGTATGCTGAATTCTTGATCCAGTTACATTTTGTTATTGTTCAATAGGTGAATATGTTGCCATTGAATGCTTGCAATTGATGAGGCTTACAAAATAAGAAAAATAAATCTAACATGGAGTTTAGGTTGCATCTACTAACAGGTACAGAAACGTAAGAAGTCTATTTCAAGCAGCCTGGGTTGACTTCTACAGGCTAGACTCAATATCTAGAGCATACTACTATGTAAAGATTGAGAACATGTTAACTTGACACAAGGAACCCTTTACCTCAATTCATCCTAGGTTTGTGCAAATCAAGATCTTCTGGATTTTTTAGCATGTAAGTGCCAATTGTAAAAGCAATGCAGTACATATATATACTCTTCAAAGAATTGTAATACTGTTGTTTACCTAGATCCAACAAATTGGTTTATCTTTCACCTGTAAATCTTGTTTAAATCTTGTAAACTGCTACTGGCATATAGATTTGGTCTAAAACTGGTCTCAAAAAAATTACTTGCCCAACTTGTTATGATTACTGCATCCAAAGAAGACTGATATTGCTCATTACTAGAGCAATATTCTTGGTTTCATTTTATACTGCTTAAATCAGTTCTTGAGCTATATAATGGATTTGAATCAACTGTACTCACTTTTGTAATGTTGAAAGTAGTTGGAAGTCTCACTTTCAATCACACTCAACTTTCCTCTTAAGTTCTTGTTCCTTAGGTTGTAATATACTATAATACTTATATTTTATGTTTTACATTGCCTTGCTTGTCTTTATATCTTGATATTGCACATTGTATTGTAATTAGAGTTGAGATTCTTACATAACTAGTCATCTAAGGTTTATTTCAATAACACTTTTAGCAGCTTCATGTGGCACAGAGGCCACTTCTTCAATTTATAAAGTTCAAGGGGGTATGTGAATCAAGTTGTATTACATCTCTAGCAGCCAGAGGCTAAAAAGCTTAGAACATACTACATAACTTAATTCAAATATCAAAGTTACTCCCAGCCTAGGGATCTTGCTTTCCTTTAGTGCTCCTCTAACTAGGTACGTTTAACCTCTTGGTGATCACATTTCATTTCATTGAAGTTTAAATATCTCTACATCTATCTAGGCACCAGTATATTCAATTGGGCACTTTCATGTATTTAAAGTAAAGTTAAAATTGAAATTAAACTTAAACTACATGAATATGGCTTTTCAGTCTTCCAATAATACCCTGAACAAATGCTTAATTTTAAAATATTGAACCCAACCAAGGTGACTGCCTATTATTTAATTGTTGTTAACTTGAAAACATATACATATCTATAGCACTACATTACTCTGTGTTGACTAAATATCCTGGAAATAACCAATCTGAATTTAATAATGTCATTTGAGCTGACTTCACTCATCATATTTGATAACCATCACATCTTCAATTGAATAAAATTGCTGATGAGAGATTGCTATTTCTACAATATGATACATACAATGTGTAGAATCAATCATAGTCTAGTATCCAAATGATCATTTCTTTCCAAATCAGTTTATTTTTGACTGTCTAATATCACATCATTCAATTCATTCTACACTAATAATGTCTAATATGCTACAAATGAGAAATAAAAGATACTACTTTTCAAAAGTCATGCAATAGCAGAGCCATTGCCCAAGCTTCTTCCATTCGAATTCCATAGATTGCTGATAAATTCCAAGACAGGAAACTTTTTCAAGCATTACTTTCATCATATTCCATGCCAAATGGACTAGATCAAAACATTCTCACAGTTAGAGATCATTTAATAGATTCTAAAAAATGGAGCATTGTGAAATATTCTTGTAACTGCTCTTCAAGGAATTTACATCATAATCCATAGCACTGATTTCCAATGGGATAGAAAGAGGTTATTTTCTACCTCTTGCTCAAATTCAAATAGGATAAATGATACATGATTGTCATTTAATATGGAAACTCGTGAAGGCAGTTTTATATTCCAACAATGACCAACCTAAATGTACTTGAAAAAGGAAAATTATTCAAAATGAACTATCATAAAATGGATAATATTTCACTGATCAAGTGTTCATTGGAGAACTAATTTATGCACTCAGACATTTATGGCTACATAAAAACTTAATTAATGGAGGATGAAACAAATACATGGATTTCTAATCTTGATTAGTTATTGGTCATTGCAAAATATTTTCAACGTATCCAAATCCAAGTTGGATTATGTCAAGCTTAATATGGCATGAAGATCAGATCAATCTCAACCTCATCTAAATTAATTATTTTGCAGTAATAGTCCAAATTAAATTTCTTTCAGGAAAAAGACAAAGTAACTTCAAAAGCCCTGTTGTACGTATCACAATTTATTCCGGCACTCCTCTGTAAAATGAAGAGATAAACCTTTGACAGTCTACAAATATTATCAACTTAAAACAATTCTTAAATCTGAAAATAATTTATTTCATAGCTTTGATGGATGCCAATAAAGTTTCAATGAGTAAATTAGCAATTTTATTTGGTTCTGGAGCCATTTCAAATATCATCAATCTAACATTCAAGTTTACCGAGGCATACAAAATTTGAGTATTTATGTAAAATAACAATCCAAAGTCAATGTTACTGTCAGGATATTTGCCAGTCTTGTTATCTCTATAAACTATTACCACATAAATGCACAACAGTATTTGTCTATGTTTGTGTTAGAAACATGAAACACAACTAAGCACAAGAAACTGTGACAGAAATATTTGTATTTATGAAGCACTAATTATGTTGATAGAAGTGAGCTAACTTCAGCACAGCAAAATATATTACCCTACTAAAGTCTTTGCAGCCAATTTATTTGGAACATCATAAATAAATACTGACTGCAGCTATAAAAATAGAACTAATCCCTAAGGAAGTTAATTCCTAACAGTTTGCCAATGTTTGCCTATAATTTATCTATACCTTTTGCTAACTTTTTGCCTCTTTTATCTCATTGCACCTTTTATCTCAATTGCATCTTAATACCAAATTCTTTGTGTCAACACCTTTGTTATAATTCTTAATGGATTCTTTTGTTTTACACCTTCACAACTTGCCAAGTGCCACCTTTCTTATGGCTAACTGAAAATCTATTTAATCATTCTCCAAATAATCATGTAACCACTTCAACTAATGAAAGACTCATTTTTTTTTCATCATGTTCTCTTGAAGACTCTCCTTTACCATCTTTCATTCTAGTTCAAACTCTGTTCCAAGTGATTGGATATTATTCTAGAATTATCATCAAGACTGTGTTTCCATTTGATTCGGCTCTATTGTCAGTTACTCTACTTTATTTTTACCAAAGATAATTTCTAAGGACAACTTATATATTTCTAGTATAGCCACAAACTTACCTATGGAGATTGCTACATTTATTTGTGCAGAAAAAGATTTCATGAGACTCACTTGAGAGCCAGTTTCAAAGGCACTTCAAGAGGATATACTGCAGGAGCTAGCAGGGACATGTTTATATTTTCAGTCCTGTATTTTTGTTCACTCTTCAAAGTTTAATAAAACTTTTTCATTTTTACTAAATCTTCCTTTTCCTTAGCTGTTTTTCTGCCCTCTGCAATACATTGGACTTCACCCCTCCACAGAGCCACATCGTGAATAACGGTTTGACCAATATACCATATCACTTTATCTTTCTTCATCTATCCCAACAATTATACCACTTACTGAATTAGATAGTGTATATTAAAAAAAATACAAATGGAATGGCGTATAAACTCAGCAAGGGTTTATACAGTTTTAAGTAAGCTTCACTTATGCAGAATGAGTTTTTTACAAGGGCACTGTATGGTATCGGTTTGATTTCATCCTCGATTGACAGTTGTGTGTTCAGTAAATAACTTGAT